>JAQQAE010011509.1:0-13583 GCA_029823295.1 Pseudamia nigra | reverse complement strand
CTTAGTCAGGGTGGAGGGAATTATGAACAGTTCCAAATACCAGTCAGTGTTGGCACAAAACCTTCGGGCTTCTGTTACAAAGCTGAAGAGGAAGAGGAACTTCATCTTTCAGAACAATGACACAAAGCACACATCCAAATCAACACAATGACACATCCAAGTCAGCACATCCAAATGAACACAGAATGGCTTCACCAGAATAAGATTGAGGTTTTGGAATGGCCCAGCCAGACTTCAGACCTTAATCCAATCGAATATCTCTGGGGTGATCTGAAGAGGGCTGTGCAGAGGAGATGCCCTCACAATCTGTCACATTTGGAAAGGTTTTGCAAAGAAGAGTGGGAAAATATTGCCACATCAAGATGTGCCACACTGACAGACTCCTACCCAAAAAGACTGCATGCTGTAATAAAAGCCAAAGGTGCTGCAACAAAGTATTCGTTCAGGGGTGTATATATTTATGCAACTAGGTTATTTTAAGTGTTTTATTTTTCCCCTTTAAAAAGGTTTGTTTTTCAATTGCACTGTACAGGTTATAGGTCACATTAAAAAGGGAGAAAAAGTTGTGAAATTATTTATCTTGGTGTCAATTTTTTACCTCACAAAAACTTGCCATTTGAAGAGGGGTGTGTAGGCTTTATATCCACTGTAACTACCCTGCACACTGTTTTATTGGATAAAGCAGTAACTCATAACTGACAATCCCTGACACATACCAGGAAAAACATACAGTTTTGTTTTCAAAAAAGGATACTGAGAGCCAGGTTCAGAGTCAGCAGCCCAGACAGAGGGAACTGCAGTTTGTTGTGAAACAGTGGACAATCTGGGAGAACTCCCTCCTGGATACAGGCCTTCACAGGACCCTTTGAAGACACACAAGAATCCAGTTTACACTGATCAAATGTTGAAATAATCTCAGAACAAACTGGATTTCTAATGTTCTTTCCCCTCAGCTTTCCAATCATAAATGACACTTTTTTCAAAAGAATGAAGAAATTGCCTGTAGATTGATTAATTAACCAGCTCTGACAGTGATGAACAACTGGATTCTCTACCAGTCACATGAGGACAAAGCTCATTTAGAAGACTCTGTATGTACTTTAGAGCTGGAGTTATCTAAATTACTGCTTTGCAGAGTAGGTTCATATATGAATTTGAGGTAATGTCAGTGTTTACCTGAGATAACTGACATCTAAACAAAATATAATCTTACAGTATATAAAACACTACTTTTCATAAATTAGGACCTGGTACAGATGCTGGTAATAGTAGAGCTGTATTAATGTGTCTGGTTGAAGAATACTATTGCTCTAATGAAAGCATGCAGACTCTGCATGACGCTAGGAACTTGCTGAGTATTACAGAATATTATTACTAATACAACTAGGTTAGAACAGTAAGTGCTCTTACCGGGAGATAGTTGACTGGTATTTCATATTTGTACTCCTCTGCCTGAAGTTTATATACCAGTTTCATCATTGGACCACTAAAAACAGAGAGACAAAAAAACCCCAACAGTTTACTCACGAATACTTTACACATTTACATATAAAACAGAAGACACTTTTTAACAACCTTGGGTTTAGAAACTCCATGACAATATTGTACTCCTGGCTGCGTGAATGCAGGAGTCGCAGGTTCCAGCCAGCGATGACGCCATCCAAACTGCCAAACACATTCTCCACCAGCCATGGGAAAATCAAATGCAGCTCCTAAAGAAACACAATCTAAATTTATATTCATGAAGTGGAAAACAATGTTTATTTTTTACTCAGGCAGACAATTCAATTATGTCTTCAGACCAACTGGAATGCAAGTAGCAACTGGAATGGATACAATGTTGAAATTGTGCAACAGACAAGTACTGAATAAAGTAAAAAAAAAAAAAAAAAAAAAAAAAATATGAGCCATTATTTGAATGATGGACTGTAATATGCAAAAGACTTTGCACATATATTCCATCATAACAATAACCTCTTGTAACTCTACTGGAACATGCTGCTTATTTTAATTAGATGAACACAATGATAAACTCTAAACCCACATAAAGAGCTAAAAGATGACCAGTCTGACTCACCCATTTACAATTACTGTATTTATTATTACACAAAACTCTTAACACTGGCAGTACTGAAGCTACAGACTACAATGTAGTGCACAGGCACAGTAATCCTATAACCACACACTCATCCTCTGTGTCACTGAGTGAAGAGCCAACTGCTGCTCTCAAACAAAACCCCAACTGCTGACAACTGAAAGCAAAATTGCTCTGACCAGTCCAATTATTTTGTTTGCTGGTTTTAGATCAGCTCCAATATGTTCATCCTTGCATTTCTTACTGTAGCTACAAGGCACAATATGACAACAAATAAAGTGATGCACAGTTACAGGACACCATACAAGCAGCTGTTGCCTCACACTAAAAGCACTTAACATAAAAGGCTAAGCCAGCCCAGCCCTGCTCCATTCCTACCCTGCTAAAAGACAAAACAGTGTGTCACAAACAAATCCAATCGCATTCCTTTCCATTTCAGGTCAATATGTACTCGGCTGAGACAAGCATACCACTGGTGCTTAGAAACAGCTGACATGCAGTTGCCAAATTAAAGTTCTGATGGGTGAGGTAAAAATATTATTCTAAAATATGTTAGTTATTTTCAAAATAAAAAACGTACAGAGTTTTTGAATATAGAAATTATCCACAGTAATTATTTGGATAACAAAGTTACATGTAAAGGGATTTGGATGTAGAAGAATGGTACCTTTGCAGGATAATCATCTATGATCTTCACCAGATCTTGGCATCGATGAAGAAGTGGTTTAGTGGTAGAATCTGTTTTAAGGTTTGCCTGAAACATCACAAACCAGAAAGACAGATAGCTTTTGTGAGAGACATTCACAGGGAAAATTCAACAGGGACAATAAGCAAGCTTCTTTGATGTTCAACCTGCAGCTGCTTCATACTCTGCATCAGCTAGAAATAACAGATTTATAGCACATATCCTGGCTTATTTTTTTCTATATTTGTACACTGTAATCCATAGAAACCCTGGTACTGTTGAATATGCATTGTACATATCGCTTTATGAGTAATACTTGCATATATTTCACACAAGACATGTACTGTATTGCAAAAATGTTTGCTGAATATAAACATACTGTATATTCTTCAACCTGAGTTAAAGGTAATGAAGTTTAGGATTCCGTTAATAAAAAAAAAAAAAAAATCACGAACATGACAATATTCACAGAAACTCTTTAAATCAAGCCATACACACGTGTTTTAGAACATATCCTGAAAGCTAATATGCGATAAGAGAGACTCACCAGTAAGAAACTGGGCTGTTGTAGTGTTTGAGCAGCCATGTGGGACTTATGTTTATATTTCTCCTGTGCTCAGTCCACTCGGATCCCACCTGGAGGAACAAGGCACAAACGGTTTTTGTTTTTTTTTTTTTTAATCTTTTTGTGGTTCAAGTTAACGATACGTAGGAACAAAACGTAGGCATAGCAGAAGCAACATTGCTTATATAGCACGCTGAGAATAAGATAAACATGCTGATCGCTGATATAATTGAGTGGAAACAGGATGATAACTGTATGTACTGATAATCCAGCTACAATGTCTCGCATTGACTGGAGACTCGACAGTCTGTCAATGAACCATGCGAAGAAGCACCAGCACACGAGCTAACGGCGGCTAATAAACTTAGCAAAGACACAAACAGAAGTGAAAGTGTTCGGTCTCACTTAAATACTTCACCAGGGCTCAGGAAACGTAAAGCCATTTAAATTAACGCATGCTTACCTTCGTAGGTAGCAGAAAATTAAAATTTTGTGTAGTTTGCCATAAACCGCGTTTCCATTTGTGTGGTCAGTTGTTCAGACACGCGTCTTCTTCTGCGGATTCATGGCGTGCAGCAACTGGCGGTTAATGTGCATCAGCGCCAGCTAGAGGACACACGGAGTATGGCCAGAGCAGAAAACGAAACAAGTGTATTCATCAGCACATCATCTTTCAACGAACTGAAAGTATTTTGAGTATAATGTTCTATCTTCAACCTTTAGTATTCTCCATATATGCTATTTGCTCATCATACATGGTGTCCACTGTGAGGGAAATGTTGAGGCGAGGCTTGTCCTCTACATGTTCCACACAGTCTCCAGTTTCGGATTCATGAGCGGAGCGATTTGATTCTAAACGCAGCGTTACACACCAATAAAAATTTAACAATTGGCAAAAAATTTATAGGCCTCTACCAGCCGTATTTTGTCAACTATTAATTCTTTACCAAGGCATAATGAAATGATTATCCTGAGGGACTTTAATAGTGACTGGTTTGACTGTTCCTCCTGTAATGACATAATTTTATTCGGTACAGTAGAATAAATCTAACACAGTTGATTAACGAACCTACAAGAGTTGATCGTCAGTCCTCATCTTTTTAAGACTGGATGCTTGTCACTAATCCAGAATGGATTATTAAATCTGGAGTTAGGTCTGATTGTTTTAGTGATGGTTCTCTTATTTATTGTGTTTGGAAAATTAAAATTCAAAACTCTCCACCCAAATATGTCAGATTGAGACAGTGCAGATATATCAATGTTGATAACTTCATTCAGTGATCATTTATATATCACTTGGGATGGATTTCAATTAATACCTGATGTTGAGGATGCAGGGAACTTAGTTTATTCTGAATTTACCAAGGTAATTGATAAACATGCTTCCCTGAAAACCATCCGAGTCAAAGTTAACACTATGGACTGGCTCCTCTCTCATCAATCTTTTTAAACAGCATGATAAAGCTTGGCTCAAATATCATTTGTCTAAAGAGCCAGGTGACTGGGAGAAATACAGACACCTGAGGAATCTTTGTCAAACAAAAATAAGAAAAACTCAATCTGACTATTATAAAGATAGTTTCTCTCAGAATATTAAAAACCCTAGGCAATTTTGAAATCAGCTTAACTGCCTCTTTAATAAAACAAGGAGAACATCAGTCAAACAAGATAACAACATTTTTATTTCTGGTCCTTTGCTAATTTCTCACTTTTAACCAACATCTTTCCTCTCATTGGTAGTTCTGAGCACTTCAGTCTCACAATTCACCTTATTCTTCTAATTATTCTACAAGTGTTGGTTCTTTTTCCTTGAGAAAAATGTTGCCCTCATGGGTTTATCAGGTTGTTCGTGAATTAAAAACAAATTCATTTTTGTGATGTTATTCTTATGTATTGCACCCTTTTTATGTACAGCACTTTGTGTTTTTCATCTGTGAAAAGCGCTTTATAAATAAACTTTTACTTACTTACTTACACACTGTAGTGCTGGTCCAGATGGGTTGGTAGCTAAATTTCTCAAATTTGTTGCTCATGTAATAATGCACTCATTTGCAGACCTGTTCAATTTTTCTCTGTTTACATCTTTGTTCCTTCCATTTGGAAATGTATTAGAATTACTCTCTTATTTAAAGGTGGAGACCCATCTGATGTGGACAATTATGGTCCAAATTCAATTATTTGTACTGACTAATTTGTTTTCCTCTCTGAATTTGAAGGCAATGCATGTCTGATTTCAACACGTCAGCCAGTACAACATGTGAATCCAATAGAACACGCTCCGTGAGATTCTCTGGCCTCCAAGGTGCATTCTGGAAGCAATAACTCAGCGGCCATCTTTGTTAGCAACATTTGCTCATCTTTTTGCTAATTTTGACACTTTAATTTCATCTCTGCTACCTCTAGCTCTGCCTCCCGTCTTTTTCCTCAGTGCCACTGTTGCTAAACCATACAACATTGCTGGCCTCACCACCGTCTTGTGCACTTTTCTGATACCATTTTATTGCACATCAAGCCATACACTTTTCTCCAACCCTTCCAACCTGCCTGCACATGCTTCTTCACCTCTTTTCCACATTCTTGATTGCTCTGTTGAGCGTAAGTATTTAAAATCTTGCACTTTCTTTATCTCTACTCCCTGTAACCTCACCGTTCATCTTGGGTCTCTCATTCATCTTACTGAGGCTAACCTTCATTCCTCGCCTTTCCAGGGCATATCTCCACCTCTCTATATTTTGCCCCCACTTGCTCCCTGCTCTCAATACAGATCACAATGTCATCTGCAAACATCATAGTCCATGGGGCGATACAGGCCATTATTACTCTACTACCGTTAAAATGGGGTAATTTCAGGTATGGTGTTTTTCAAGCAACTTCATTTTCCACAAGGTGTGTGTTTTTAAGCTTTCAGTTTTACACAAGTGCAACTTTTATCCAGATTATTTTGTGAAACGTCGACTTGCACTGAAGTTCAATTCCAGATAATAATGTTTGACTGGATCGAACATATTTATATCCTTGGGTCACACGGTTTTCCATTTCCATGGTAGTTACGCATGACCACATGCGTTCCTGTGGAATCAGGGCAGTGTGCAAATATCCAGTAAATATGTACAGTAATTTAATCCTCTGTATGATGTGTGATTCATTTTTTCGAGTGTAGGATCGTTTTTCACTGTGTATCACTGGTCATATCAGTCTACCCCTGCCTGTCCCACAGTTGATCATCATTTTTGTTCATATTGTGGAGATTTTGTTCATTTTCTTGATTCATTCTCATTCATGTTCCTGATTTTTTTTTGTTCGTTTTATTCTTTTGTGCAGTTTTTGTATATTTGTTCACAATCTGGCTCATTTTTATTTATTGTCCTAATTATTTTGTTCAATTTTTCATTGTGTGGATTATACATTTTTCATATTTGTCCATATTGATGATTTATTTTTATTCATACTGTAGATATTTTCCTCTTATTGAGTAGGTTGTTCTTGTTGGCTATTTAGATATGTTGTTCATTATGTTTATCTACTTTTTGTGGATGTTTTTTCTTTTTGTTAATTTTGTTGTTTATTCAGTTTTATTCATTAATGTATATTGGTTCAAATACTTTACTAATGAAAATGGGGACAGAGGACTAATTTTTCAAAATCTGGATTTATTTGTGAACATTATGCAAGTTACAAATGTTACTGACCATGATTTGTGTCCACACATCATCGCCAAGATGTGGATTTAATTTATTCATTAATTAATAAATATTAACTAAATATACAACATTAATTAATTATTTGTTAATTAGTGTTTTATAATTTTTTCTGATTTTATCAATTTTAATTGTGTTATGATTTTAAATGTCTTCTTGGCTGTTGTTTTAATATGTTTTGTGAAGCACTTTGAATCGCCTTGTTGCTGAAATGTGCTATATAAATAAACTTGCCTTGCCTTATTACAATCATTCAAATTTTTTTAACATGTAGAATGTAATGCTTGATTTCGTTTAACAAGGTTTTATTTAAATAATCAGTGGTGCTGAGGGTGAACTGAGCCTTCATAACTGGAAATTAAATACCTGCACTCCACTCTTTGAGGTATGGAATGGATTGCTGGCTATTACTGCCATAAATTTAAGGTCCATCCCTTAAATTTAGTTCTGTACCACTACGTTTAAGGATGCAAACAAAATAAAGTGTGTTACGGTACTCTGATTTTTCTTTATGTTTCCAAGGGCTTCATCATAACCTTGTCACACATGCTGTGATTTTACTATGGGGTGTCATAAACACCCACTTTTCATCACAAGGTTCGCTGACTGGTTGAACTACAGGTCACTCCCTAGGTGATCTGGGATAATATTCTGATACAAAGCTACTGGAAACACACAATAATTCACTTTTCATGCACAGTTTTCTAAAAAAAAATAAAAATACATGCCAGAGTTATTAGCTGGCAGGGCTAAGAAGAATGGTTCATTTCAGTTTTCAAATTTAGAAATCTAGTGGCTCATGGGGGATGCATTTTCGCTCGACCATGATTGGTTCTCCCTTTTGATATAACAAATCACAAAAATTCAAAACAGCTCATTTCTCCTTTTGTCAATATTGTGTGAATTTTTGCTACTAGCAGGACTGCACAAATCTCAAATTAATTAAAGATATAATATGGGACTCTGATGTTGCAGAATGATGCCCTAATTTCTTAATGCTTCAAATTCTCTTTTTAAGTCACTATAACTGCTCTCTTTTGTTTAGCACACATTTCCTTTTGTCATTAACATATGATTCCCTTGTCTTGTAACACTATTAAAATAAATGTCTGTTTTTACTGCTTTTCCTTTATCTCTGTATTCCATGAATAAGAATTTTAAGAATTCTTACATGATGACACATGAGTAAAGGCTGGCTTTTTTCAGTCAAGTCTGTTCAAACCATTTTAACACAGTCAAAATGTAATTTAGCTAAACAGTGGATATTCCCGACTATTTGATGTATCGTTTATTTGAAACTATAATGAGTACGTACACCATTCACATGTGGTCCTTGTGTTTTCTACAACATTCACCATATCACAAGTAATCCTAAAAGTAGTCCTACCACAACCTGATATGAAACAGAATACACTTAGTAAGAAATGTATTTACTCTCGATATCTCAGTGTAAGTTTATTTTATTGTGAAAACCCCCAGAAATTATTATTTTTTTAATTAAACAAGTAAGTTATTAGTTTGTGGTGTATTCACATGAAAAAACACAATCATTACTGCTGTTTTCAAAGCTTGTCAGAAATTGTGAAATAAAATAAACACACTAACACAAAACAAAATTTTATAGAAAGAGAAAACAAGCTACGTAAGATTTCCTACATGAAGAAAGAAAACTATAAAAAATAGAATCCATTAACATACATAGATGTGAATAAAAATATTACCAAATTATTCATTCATAACAGGGTTAATAAAGCTATACATAGCATAATTTTAAGAAAGGTCCATTTCATGTGTGAGTTTCCATCAAGGCCTTTATTCAGTCAGAATGAATCTAAGCCTTATCCACACATTATAAATCAGAACAAACATAAATATATATAGAAAACAAAATATGTTAAATACAGTCAGAAAGGTGGCAGTAAACTGGGCAAATGCTGTGAAGTCTGTGTCATTGACTTATGCTGTTTACATTTAGTGTGTGTGCTTTGTTTGTGAGATCTTTTAACATTTACCTGCAGCTTTCACCTTGAAATCAGTTCAGTTCAAAGAGTCTTTGGTTACAAGTTACATGTCAGCTGCTAGGATTAAGGCACACTGTAAAACTGTTATAGAATATAAAAACATTAGACATATGAGAAAGTGACTGTGGATGCGTGGATGTTTGCAGTATTATCATTAAAGTAAATACAGTGTAACTAGGTTCCTACTTTAATTCATTAGTTTTTAGTTTCAAACTCAGTCCAAAAGTTGTTTTTTTTGGCTTAGACAAAGTCTTTACACACGTCTTTACATAAGTGTTAGTGTTAAAGTAAAACTAGAGACACTACTTGTAACAAACAGATAAACACTAACATCATTAAATACGATCAGATGCATTTCTTCCCTTTTAGCTGAGTTGGTTTATGTTTGACTGGCCTGATACAATAGTTCCTTGGATATGTCACATATACATGTATCTGACATGTTCTTTCTTCAGACTTAATGCTGTTATGTCTGTTTCTGCAATAAAAACATCGTTTGCTGTTTCTCAAACAGTAATAAACACTAATAATAAATTCAGAGAAAACAAAACTTTCGTAGCGTACGAGGAATGGCTATTAATTAATGAGAGTGTGCTTCTGAGGATAAAACCATGTGGTTCATACTCACACTGAGTGTTCGATATTAAAGGTTGGGTATTCACACATAACTGCTGTAAGTTTCTAGTTACTGACGTCTTTAGCTCACTGCTAGCTACTGATTGAGTTGCTTTTGATTTTACTAAGGTGTCAGAAAATGATTAACTTAAAAGTTGAGAAACACATTAACTTGAAAGTTTTGGTGATGTTGAACAAAACAGCAGGTGAATCTTTTCGTCCATTATCTGAGGTGCATGAGGAACACTACATGCCATGTACACATGTGTTTGAATGGAACAAAAGATTTACTGAAAAAACGTTCTGGACACCCATGCACATCACAAACTTCTGAAAACATTCAACTGATTGAGCAAATTGTTTGAAATGACTCAGTATAAAAATAAAAATAGTTTCATTCTTTATCAAGTCAACACACTAGCTCCCACTGCGCTCTCAAGAAAGCAGTTTGTGACCCAAAAACAAATCGGTGCTTGGTCTTTATCCACCTGATCTAGCAGCATGTGACTTTTTCCTAAGATCAAATCTGTATCAAAGCATCATGTTTTAAGTCTGTGTCAGAAGTTCAGAAAAGAATGACAGAGGTTCTGAGACAAGACCTACTGCGCTGCTCGGATCAGTGGCAGACCTGAATGCAGTGGTGTTGATGTGGAAGGAGTGGAGACTGAAGGACAAAGATATTGAAAATTTTTTATGTTCAATCAATGTTCAATATGTTTTTTTTTAAAATAGCCATACCTTGTATAAATGTCAAATTACTTGCTGAGGATGTAGTACTATCTTTAGTGAATTTACTGTCAGTCTTTTAGTACAGTGTCATGTCACCAGCTGACATTACTCGCTAAAAAGCAAACATGTCCTCTCCCCTCAATGTACAGGATCTGCTGTCCATGAACAGTCTCTGTCTTGTCTCAGGGACTAAAGAGGAACCTCAGGTGGGTTGTTCCTCCTTACACGGGCTTTCCTGTTCTCCTGTTTCAGCTTCAGAGTGCGCAGCTTCTGCTGGCGGCGTTTCTCTCGGTACCACAGCTGCTCACAGTACTCGTCTACACTCAGACTGTTGGTCCCGACCGTGTTCAGGTGGTTGTAGCTCCTCAGAGGAGGCTGAGGGTTGTGGGGCATCCATGAGTTCCTGTGTCCAGGCAGTGGTTGAGGAGGGAATCCTGTCTGACCAAGAAAACCGTGAGCCCCCACCCCTGGGGGAGCCATCCTGCCAAAGACAACAGAGGCTGGGTGGTGCGGGTTGTGGTGGTGCTGCTGCTGGTAACGCACAGGGTAGAGACTATGGTTTGGGATGATGTGGACACGGTATTTGACCAGGGTTTGTTTGTATGAGTGCTCATGGCTGGTGCAGGTGTAGAGGCCTGAGTCAGACAGGTCCAGATGGTGAAGAAGCAATCCCCGCTTCATGTGGAGAGAGTGGTTCTCATCGATCTGTGGTGAAGCATGGAAAGAATAGTTCACCAAACACTTTACAGCTTATTCTATCTGAGATTAATTTTATGAATATAAGATGACTCTTAAACACTAGAACAGCCAGAATTTACTATATAGGCTACAGTCACACAGGCCAAATTTACCTATACACTATTTGTACTTCACAAACCTGTCCTCTGCTATTCTGTTAAGTAGTTAAGTCATGTCTAGAGTCATAACATGAATTTGTTTAATTTTCTGCTGTTTTTGGTGCTCTGGCTTTATCATAAAAATATATATGAGTGCAGGTGTTTTGCCTGCACATCTGTATGAATCAATCTAATAAAAAAAATTGGTTGTGTTCATAAATCCTTGTCTCTTTTCCATTATAAACTGTTACTGACTTGGCAGATTTCTAATCAATTAATACTGCTGTCCAACCAAGTATTTTTAAATATAAATGGTGTAAAAATCATTGCATTTCAATAGAGTACATTGTGGCTCTTATAAAGTAATGAAGTAATGAACTTATAGAGTAATGAACAATTAAAAATAAATACAGATACATTTGATCCAGTGGTGGTTCTACTGTTAATGCTTCAGGTGATCCAACAACAAAGATCATTCCTAATTTCATGTTTTTATCAATACGCCCATATTAGTCTATTTCTGCATTAAAATATCTGGTTTGTCAAGAAACCATGGGACTCACTTCTTTGCCTTGATGTGTCTGATGACTAGTTTGCTGCTGGTTTTCCGTGAGTTGGACAGTCCACTGGAGCTCAGCCTGTGGCGACCGAGGGACGCACTCTAGGAAGGTTGAATTTCCTTCCACACCATACACCACCTTCACCTCCACTGAGTCAGAGTCTGATGGAGAAAAGATCACGAAAAACAAAAATGTATCTTCTGATACACTTGTTCACGTCTAAAGAACCCTATTGAACCAAGAATGTTCAGCATAAACATGTCGTGAAGGGGTGATGAGAAGTATTTAAGTATTTACAGGATGGTTTAAAGTGCATTGACATTTCACAGTGACATTTACACAGCATTGCTCCTGCATTATAATACAAAATACTGTACACAGTATATAAGCATCTATACTATTAACATAAATTGGTTGCATAATTACAGTGTGCACAGTTTTGTAAATATATGTCAATTTGCAAACTCGGTGGAGAAGAGAACATGACATCAGTTAAACCATAAACTTCAATGCTGATGGTTTCAGATTGTGTGAAAAACTGCAGTTCCACCATACTTCCTATAGAGGGCGCACTGAACCGCATAATCCAGGGGGATCAGGGTGCCCGCAGGCATGAGATGCTTAATTTAAAAGCTTTTTAAGACATTTGAACCAAATTTAAGTGTGGACATTTAATCTGCAGTTTTTATTGTAAATGAATCCACACAAAACATACAGTCAAAATTATTAGCCCCCCCATGAAAATGTGTTTTTTTTTCAAAATGTTTATCATGCTTCTCACTCCAGTTCTGGATGCTGAGAAACACTTTGATAACTTTGTATGTCCTTCTCCTGCTTTGTGTCCATCAACAATTCTTCTCAGATTTTAACTCCTTTTGTTTGTTTTTGACCCAATGCTTTCCCAAAAAGTGCCTCAAATCCTTTCTGAAGTGAATATTGGACAAATGTTCAGTTTTAACTTCAGTTCTCACACCTAGACCATTACTCACAGGGACAGAGTGGTGCTTTGTGCTACAGTATGTCTGATCAAAGGTCAGGTCTTCTGGGGGTTAATAATATTGACCCTGGTCATGTAATTTTCCTAAAATAATTCTGTTTTTGTTTGCAAATAGAAATAATGTACTGTTTCTAAAAAAACAAAAAGCATGTTTTGAAATACTCTTTTAAACAGCAACTGAGAAAAAAATAATAGACAAAAATGACCAAATAATCCACAAAATTACCAAAAATGGAAAAAAATACTCAACACAATAAAAAATACCAAACAATCCAACTGATCAAAAACCAAGCATATTATTCCACAAAAAACAAAAAAACAAATCTACTGTATATTTTGCAACAGTGAAGCGCACAATCATAGTGAAGAGGAGCAACACTAGATGCAGTTGCCATTTTAAAGATCAGAAATGTGGACTACATAAAATGCTGGTGGTGATTAAAAGCTGTCAAATTAAGACTTTTTATGAGTTTTAAGTACTTATTCTTTTACTGCTGAATTTAAGACATTTTAAGACTAAAGGACTCATACACACCCTGGTGTACATTCTGGTGTAGTGTGTAATGCTAAATACATAATTTCAGCTGTAGTAAATAATTTTATCTTCACAAAGTATAATCACATTTTTTAATACATGCAGATTTAAAACTTTGCAAATGACTTACTTACAAGCCACACAATTCCAATAAAGCTGGAATGCTGAGTTAAATAGAGAAGTACAGAGAAGGTCAGAGGGAGCTGCATTGTGCCTTTGTAGATCTAGAGAAAGCATATGACAGGGT
>JAQQAE010011508.1:0-13583 GCA_029823295.1 Pseudamia nigra | reverse complement strand
CGGAAATTTCCGATCCGTGAATTACGTTGGTATCGGAACCCGATACCGATACTGGATCGGATCGGCCCCATCCCTAAATTTAAGTTTGTTTTTTTTCATCTTTGTTCACTGTCTTGACTATTTAGCTCTTTATTTTGACCATTTTTATTTAATTCCTCAAAACACTGACTCATTACTGTCTTTGTTTTTTGCAGGTTTAATCGCTGACAACTGGACTCCCGATTTTCTCTTTAATTAAATCTAATCTGCTTCAGACACTGTCATAAAATAAATCAGATCTCACAAAGTCCAAGTTCAGCCTTAACTCACTTTTGACCAAATGTTGAGTCACTGCACTGTGAGTTTGTACAAAACCAAAATATCGTCTGTAAAAATGGCACTGGCTTTGTCTCCACCAGGTATTTTAGATCAACGGTCCACACTGAAATGCTGTAGACTCTGTAGATATAAAGGGCTTTTCCTAAGGTAACAATTTTAAAGGTGATAATACACTAATGGAAATCATAATTGTTATCAATATTATATTTCATTTCTCCATATACGTAGATCTCCCCACCTCCCACACACTGAATCATTAAACAGCATCCCACTGTCTGACCCTGGTGACACACAACTACTCCGCACCAATCCCTTTTCTCATTATCACTGCAAATGTACCAATTCCATTTCTATGCTCTTATTCTTTATTTAGACAGTTCTACTTAAAAGTAAACCCTTCAATTCATTCTCACTTATTTCCTCACTTGTTCGTTTCTTTAATTAAGACAGTGCGGCTGGAATAGTAGTTCCTCCATACTGATAAAAAGACCTTTATCTGATTTAACAGGAAATCACAGCAGCCCTGCCGCACCACTGCTGCAGAACTCTAACCAGATTTAGAGCTGCGAGAGATCCTTTGTTTTACCTCGGGGAATTTGCCATAAAATTATATGACAGGCTGCTCTGAATGAACTATGACAAGGATTCCATTTCCATATTAAAACAATCTTCCGTTATAGATTGTAATTACAGTGCTGGCTTCCAACATTTGGAGCCTGCTTTTAAAAGGATTCATGGAAAAGAAAGTCCTTGCAAATGATGGCCTCAACCTGCACGTATTATTAAAAATTCTTTTAAATCTAATGCAGTGAGTGATTCACATCAGCACAAATTGTATTTGGTGTTATTCCAAACAAAGTCCAAAATATTTCCATGGATGTAGCCAAACATACTCTCATGATAACAGCTGTCATGTCAGTCCATCTTAACAATTACCACGATAAACGTCCAAGCATTAATTAGTTCAACTTTACCAAAATTATCGACAACATGAACAAATATAGTGAAACAGTTCACAAAATGGAAATACTTACAAATACCTACAAAATATCAACAAAATCTGCAAAAATTAGCAAAAATAATCATCAAAAATGTGCAAAAACTAAACAAAGTCATACCCAAATTATCAAAATCAAAGCACACATAGAAATGACCAGACTTAAAATTGTCAATTCTCCAAAAAAGACAAATAATGAACAAAATTACTAAAATAATCAAATAAAATGAGCAAAAACTGGCAGAATAATCAACAAAAATAAGAATAAACACAGCAATAAATAAATAAATGAAAAATTAAAATAATAATCCATAAAATGAACTGTTAGATCACCCTACACATGGACTTTTTTAAACTTTTAAATGCAGCTTTTTGTGTTTATATAATTGCACAAGCTGATATTGCGAGTAGCATTGTGATTCAAATAGTGCAGCTCTACATTACATTGTATTTTGTGTTAATCCATGATATTTTCCATGGAGCTGTTCCATACAGGCTCAGCTTAAACGTCTGGAAGCGACTCTCTCCGTTTTTTCCTAAGAGAGATAATCGGAGTCTAATCACTCTACTCGCAGACAATAATAAAGTCTGAGTGATTATCTTCTTCCCATTGTACGTTTCTTTCTTGATACAAATGCAGTTTCAAGGATGAGAATGTAACGCTGCCAACAAAGAGGTGCTTTAGCAAGCATGACAATCATATTAACATAAATCAAATCACAGAAGAATTCAACTGATCTTCTATGGGAGATTTCAAACATTGTGCAAGATATTATAAATATTAATGGTGCAGGTAATCAGTAGAAATTGATTTGCAGCGCCTGCTGTTCCCAAATTTTAAAATTTAATGAGCATCGACTAAACACGCATATCAAGACAAATCTCACATTCATCAGAGCTGCACAACCTGTCTATAATACACACATGTATCCCTGAAAGGCCAACGCATTACGTGTTTAAATTGGCACCAAGACCAAGAAAAATAAAAATAATGAGAAAATATTCCACAAAATAAACAGAAATTCATGAAAATTTAACAAAATAAATAACAAAATGTGCAAAATTGAACAAAATGTGAACAAAACATTCAAAAAAGGACAATTTAATGAATAATTAACAAAATATCCAAGAAATAAACAAAAACTTATACAGAATGAGCAAGTATTAACAAATAAACAAAATAATCCCCCAAATTAATACAAAAACAGCAAAAATGTTTTTAAAAAAATGAAAAATGAAGACAATTTCTAGTGAATGAACAAAATAACCAAAAAAATCTACCAAAATGAATAAATTATAAACAAAATATTCCACGAAATTAAGAGAAATTAATGAAAAATAAAAACACCAACCAAGAAATGAACAAAAATGAACAACCCAATACAAATTAACCATATTAACCAAGAAATAAACAAAATAATTCCCAAAATGAATAAAAAATATCAAAAATGTCTAATAAACTGAACAGGAATGAATGAAGAATGGACACAATTACCAATGAATGAACAAAATAACCAAAGAATATGCAAAAATGAATAAAATATTCTAAAAAATGAAGAGAAATTAATGAAAAATGAACACAAAACAATAAACGAGCCACAATGAACAAAAACTTCTACTGAATGAACAAGTATTAAATAAAAATAAACAAACTAACCTAGAAATGATCGAAATAATCCTCAACTTGAGAAAAAAAAATAGCTAAATGAACAGAAATGAATGAAAAATGCACAAAAAAACAAGTAATGAACAAGACAAGTCTCAAAATGTGCAAAAACTAGCAATCGACCGATATGGGTTTTTCAGGGCCGATACGATAGTTAAGGAAGCCAATAACCGATATTTGGAGCCGATATTCTTTTGCAGTAAAAGTGTAAAAATTTGCGTAAAAATGTTGAAAAATACAAACACTTAACTTTGTTTAAATGCCTAAACATGTTTATTTAACCAAAAAAATAGAAAATAAGTAGCTCCAGAATTGCATGGATTCTAGACTCACAAGTTATTGTAGTAGTCGTGAGCTGTAGAGTTTTTCTTGTGACTTTCATGCAAACACACTATTCTCCACATTACATACATTCTCCCCATTGCTAATACATAGTCTACTGAGAGCAGGACCAGCGAGCTAATGTTATGCTAAAAACTAGTCACCCTTCATCTCAGCGCACTTCCCTGCAACAAAACAAGACTCAGGCTTCTACAATCACGGACTGTTTCCACATCGATATTACCAACAGTATTGTTTCAAGTAATTCACCGACATGTCAGGAGGTACTCCTAGCTCAGCAGAGCTGGCGCTAATGTTTGCCCGTACATTATTCTGCTGCACACTTTAAGTTAGAAGTAGTTGTGAGATATAAAGCAGTGGGATGTTTATTACAATTGCGGGAGAGTTTTCTGAATTTACCTTTGACAAGTGTTTGCTCTCCGGAAAGTGCAAACACATGTGTTTTGTCATGTGAAGAACAACAAAACTTTCCGATTCAGGACAGTTTCCGATTCAGTGTCTCTGCCACTTACACATACTGTGGCTTGCTTCACCTATCAGATGGTGCCGCGGGCGGAACAATACTGGAGACAGAAGTGACAGGAGAGAGAGAGGGGCAGCAGCGTCTGAGCAGAAAGCAAATAATTTTTAATTGATTTCTTGATATCGGCCCGTCGGATTTAAAAAAACACCGATACAGATATACGTCAAAATTCCAAATCTCTGCACCAATAATCAGCCCAGCCGATAATCGGTCGACCTCTAGCAAAAACTAACAAACAGTACACAATATATTGTACAAAGTGCACAAAAATGAACCAAACAATCCACAGAAATGAACAGAAAGGCCATTGTCCCCTTGACCTCTACACCTCTGTCGGATGTGAAGATCCTCTTTATCATTTACAGACTACTTTCTTTATGGACTGTATCTTGTGTAGTGTTTTTCAACCTGAGCACAACAAAGCATTTTAATAGGCATGTTTATTCACCCACAGACTTACTGTATATGTGGCCACAAAGCATCTACTTGGTCAATTCAGGGTGGAGTGTCTTGCTCAAGAACACTTCAGCATGTTGGCAAGAGGCCATAGAATCAAACCAAAAATACTGTGTGTAATGGATGACCCTGATAACAGAAACCCAACCAGGTCAGGACAACAGTGGAAAAACAGCCTGTATCATTTGACTTGCAGTGCAGAACGTACTTGTCTTTGACCAGCAGTGAATAATGTGCTCATCGTGTATTTGTTCTGTCACTTTTTCATAAGGCTGGGCAATACGGCCAAAAATATTCCCATGGTAAAAAAAAAATGTTCATATCAGCAGACTTTGAAGTATCACAATAAATGTCAAAAAAAATTTTACTCTCTAACCCTACTTAAAGATAGTCAACTATAAATCTAAAATACAGACTAGAGATGGAGTAAGGGGGATTTGAGAGGGGCTTCTGAAGTAGTAAACACAGAATTACCCATTAGTTTTATGTAACTTTAAAGCAGGGGTCTCAAACTCATGCCATCGGAGGACAGAGACCCTGCAGGTTTTCTCTCCAACCAGCAGATTTTCCTGATTAGCTTCTCCCCTCCAATTGCTGATCAGTGAAATCACCTGCTTTAGTGACTGTTTGGATAGAAAGCCTGCAGGGTCTCGGTCCTCCATAGCACGAGTTTGAGACCCCTGCTTTAAAGGTTCAGTGTGTAATACTGTGACATCTATTGATGAGGTTGCAGAATTTAACTTATTTAATTTCATTCAGTAATTTAAGAAACTAGCAGTCACCTCATCCTTCCTTACCCGGTATGGTTTGTCTGTCCTTGGGTTTGTCAGGGGATATAAAGTCTGATCCACATTCAAATGCACAAGAAACGAGGAAGTCTGTTTAGAGACACTGCAGGCATATAATGGTACAGGGGACCATTTCCCTTGAACTTAAACATAAATGTTTCCTTCCAAGAAAATGTAAGGGCAAAATGAACTTGACCTCCTTTTGCAATCACCAAGTTCCTCAAAGAGTCACTAGTATTTCTTGCCAGTGAATCTCCTCTTTTCCCTTTGGAGCACTGTTATGCTTTGCCTGCTAGTAGAACTGCTATTTAAAATGCTGAAATATCAAAGTTTTTACTGGTGTTATTCTTTGTTTGATGAAATCATTAATGAGATCTTTTTATATTCCACTGAACTCCACTATTAGAGAGTACCAACATGTACTTGTGCTAGCATTTTCAATACATACCAGACTAAATCGCCACACAGATTGCACTGTTCTGTCCATTACTGTCCTCTGGTGATTAGAAGCAAACACTACAACAGACTGCATTAACCGGAGCAGGTAAATAGTTTAGTTATGCTGTAGCCACCAAGCAGTCCAAAGACTTTTTGTGGGGTTGTTTTGTCTTTGTTTTGCTACTGATCCGTAAGGGTTTGTAAGGACTTGGCAGACAGGTTGAAACATGTCAAACTTGAAAAAGCATGTGATGAGGACATTCAACTTAAAGCACATGAACGTTCCATGTTTGTAGCCGATGTGACCAAGTGCCCCCCCTCCTTGAATCACCACCTTATCATGGCAGAGAGGTTTATGTGCCTGAGTGATCCTAGGAGCTATGTTGTCGGAAACAATTCACCCCTGGTAGGGTCTCCCAAGGCAAACTGGTCCTAGGTGACAGGTCAGACTAAGAGTGATTCAGAAGACCCTTAGGACGATGCCTTCCTGTGGACCCACCACCTGCAGGAAGGGTCATAATGGTCCAGTGCTGTGTGGTTTGGGTGGCAGCTGAAAGTGGAGGCCTGGTGGTCCTATCCCCAGTTGCCAAAACTGGCTCCCAGGACATGCTGGAGGGACTATGTCTATCGGCGGGCCTTGGAATGCCTGGAGACCCCCCAGAGGAGCTGGAGGCAGAACGTTAACCTGAACCAGGTTGGGGCCACTCAACAACTGCTGTGATCTTCTGAGGGTCTGCTGTGATGTGGCTGGTTTCAGGGATGTAGAGGGGTCCCCCCTGGCCCTGCGTAAATACGTAAAACCGTAAAACTCATCAGAATTTGGTTTGAACTCAAACAGTCTCAGTAAAGTTAAATTACACACCTGTTGAACTTGTCCAAAGCCAAAGGTTTATTTGGATGCTCAAATCCGTGATCTGCGCCTTTGTTAACATTTCGCTTCATTATTTAGATATAAGAGCAGATAGTCCGACAAATCAGAGCTATTCTGGGCTTTGATTGACAGGTCGCTATTGTAACTCGACTGGCCAGCAAAGTCGGACCTAATCGGACCTTTGTATCTTCTACTTATTTAAATAAACAGTTTTACCTGAGAAACACTCGAGTGTATTTGTGGGTCAGTGTTTACACCAACAACACCCTGATATGACTTTGTTTGTCAAACCATGACGTACTGTGCTCCAGCAGTTCCACTGCCATTCATCCAAATATGGTAACATCCTGTTTATGGCTCCAAAATGTCATCCAGGAAGTGACAACCTGATTGGCCTCAAACCAGTTGTTCACAAACGAATGGATGATGTCACTTCGTCACTAATACATACAGACTGTGTATCAAACACACGGAGAATGAGCTGAAACCTGTCTGTCCATCTGCAGCCAGGTAATCTGATTACACAGCAGAGGTCTAACGGCATGGTGATGGTGTTTGTGTGTATTCATGTTCCTGTTGTCAGTCTGTCTGATGTAGATATACAGTTAAGTTTCATTTTCGTGTTTGTCTCCTGTTCTCCTGGGGTTTAAACCGTCGGCTCAAACACATCGCTCCTGGTTTAATTTCTCGCCAGTTCATTTTCATCTGCCATGTTTCCATATTTTTCTGAAATCGTGATGTGTTTTGTGGCCAATTAAAGATCCCCTTTCCATTTCCCCCTCCTCCCTTTTCTTTCGTTTAATTTCTACTGGATCTGAACACTGTGCTTGTGAAAGTTTGAATTCTCCATCTTTGATCTACACACCTCAGTCTGAGGATTCTGACATAATCTGTTTGTGTGTGTAAAGGTGTGTGTCTGATTGTGCCTCAGCTTTTAGGTGTGACAACAGTGCCCCCTGCAGGCTACGGTGGAACATGCCGTCATCCACACATGCAGCAACATTTTACTGTAACATCAACAGCGATCCTGTTTGTTCGGGCGTGTGATCTTTCCACCTGTGCGTGTGTGTTTCGCCGCCGTACTCCACCTCTCCTCGCCATCTCCTCTGCAGGGCTGATGCTGCCATACTGGCATTTTGAAGGTAGACAGTGTCATCAAACATAAGCAGTTACTTTCCACACTTGAAAGGTGTCTGAGAGACGCTTTGATGCTGAGAGCAGACAAAGGTGCCGCTGCAGTTATGGATGTGCTCGTCGTGACTCTGCTGGAAACCAGGCAGCAGTAAAGACATCAACAGCACATAAATGATGCAGCCGCCTTCTGGAAAACACACAGTGACAGTAAGGAGAAAGTGTGTGCCCCCCCCTCCCCCCTCCATCCGACAAGTCATACCATATTATATTTAGATATTTAGCCCTCGGCTGGTGTTCGGGTCAAACTGACCCTTTGTCATATATTTGTAAAGAGAAGCTGTGTGGTGTGGAAACGTCAGGGAGTAAAATCAGTACTGGAGTAAAATGAAGTAGAAGTATCTCCATATTACCATGTCAAAAATAAAAAAAATAATTTGTAATAGAATGGTTAAACATTTAAATGAACATAATATTATTTATCATCATCAGTATGGATTCCGAAAGTACTCATAAATAAAAGTACTTGAGGTAATGAGTAACTTTATATCACGGAACAGATTCGTTTCAGGTTTTTTTTTTTGGTGATTTTGTTTGTTTTTGTGGTTTTATTCATTTATTTTTTTAATCTTGTTTTGCTCCGTTTCTTCATCATATTGTTCATTTTTGCTCATTTCCTTGATTTTTTTGTTTTTGCTTATTTTTCGGTTCATTTTGTTGTTTATTTTGTTGGTTTTGCAGGATGACTGTTCATTTTTCCTTCACATTTGTTCATTTTTTTCTTCGCATTTGTTCATTTTTTTCACATTTGTTCATTTTTCCTTCACATTTGTTCATTTTCTTGGGTATTTTTGTTCAACTTTGTGAATAGTTTTGCTTCTTTTTCTGCAGTTTTTTTTGATATTGATGATTATTTTGTTTCATTTTCTGAATAATTTTGCTCATTTTCTTGGTTATTTTTGTTCAGTATGAAGATTATTTTCATCCTTTTTTTTCTTCAATGTTCCTTTTTTTCATTTATAATTATTTAGTTTGTTTTGGTGATGATTTTGTTCTTTTTTTTCCACACGACACATTTTCTCTGCTACTTAAAAGTTCGATCACCAGTCTGTAGAACAATGGCTCAGGTTTCTCAGCTCTGACTGTCTGTCGGCGTCCCAGCTTTTTCCTTCCACCTGGTCTGTCTCACAGATGCTTTATTAGCTCGTATTCAGCCAGCTGTCTTCCATTCAAGCTGATGACAGAGAGTTTACAAACCACACCCACATCCTCCAAATACGTATAAATCAGTGACTCCCTGACCTGAAACCCATGCCTCAGGAACCGGGTCGTAACAATGCCCCTAATAATTCTGTCTTTGTCCCTAATTTTACAACATGGAGATGCAGAATACGACCGAGAAGAGGAACTACTCTGACCACAAAACAGAAAATATCCGATAGAAAACATCCAAATGAACTGACTAACCTGAAAGTGACATCAGTCACCACTCTGTAGTATGGTAATAAATCACTGCTGCACAGCGTGATGAGCAACAAAACCTCCAGTTGAACTCATTTATGCACCGCAATAGAAATATAAACCTACCATGCATGGAAGTGTTGGATTAATTTCATCACGTCTAAAAAATGGCCTCATCGGTCACTTGTGCTCAGACAGGACCCCAGCACCAGTCAGACCCCCACCACAGTGTCCGACTGGATGATGGTCCAATAAATTAATAAAATCCATGTCGTATTTTTGGATAATCTATTTTATTGTAGAGTTTAGGTCACATCAGGAGTCAGCCAGCAGTAAGGATCCAGATGAACCATTCTGGACCCACAGAACCAGACAATCTCGTTAAATGCTCCGTGGTCACCTGAGGTACACACAGTGATTAATGAACACACCTAGCTGTGGTGATAAGAGGCAGCTGCGGCTCAACAGGTACAGCGGGTTGTCTGTGAACCAGAAGGTTAGCAGTTCGATCCCTGGCTTCTCATGTCTGTAGTGTCCTTGAGCAAGAAACTGAACCCGAAGTTGCTCCCAGTGAGTGTTCACTGGTGTGTGAATGTGTCTGTGAATGGAACGCGTAAAAGTGTAAAAGTGTAAAAGCAGTACTGAGTGTCGTAGGGTAGGGTATAGGTCCAGTGTTCTGTGGTTATCAGTGGGTCCCATTGAACCCATTCACACCAAATGAGCTGTGATTCTTGAACAGGGTCCATTCAGGTTCGCTGGACCCTTGGTTCCATGTAGTGAACCAGTGTTTGTACAGGCTTGGAGTTCAGTTATTCTAATGAGGGACGTGTCATTAATAGTGGGCGGAGCCATAATGTGGTGTCGGCGTTTCAAATACAGCTTTTCTTTTTCTGTCCCCCACCACACAGCTCACAGCATGTTTGTTTTTTGTCTTTTTCATCCTTCCTCCTTGTCACCTCGGGTGTCCTAGTAGATCTGATTGGTCAGTAGGTGGAGCTCTGACATGTTTAATCCTCAGTCCCACAAACTAATGTGTTCCGGAGCGGGTTTGTTTATCAGGATCACAGGTCTGTCTTCGTCAACTTGCTGGTGTCTGCTCTTGTGGTTCCTCTGTTTAACAATGTGCAGGTGCCCTGTCATTTCCTCCCAACGCTTTCCTGCCATTTCTACAGGCACACCCCTGGCACGCCCTCTGCACCAGGGGGCAACAACCAGGGCTGTTCAATGAGGCCAATGCAGAAGTAACTTTAAGTTGTAATTGCACCGCTTGGCCACTGGGGAACCGATCGTCCGGCTCCGAGAAACTTTTTTCCAATAGATACATGTGATTATTCTATCTGAAAATACTAAGCAATTACATTTTTTTCATGGGTCATCATGGTCTCAACCACGTTATTTGGATCCTCTAATAAGTAACGTGATGATCCATCTTTAATTTTTTGCTCCTGTTCACCTCACTCAAGTAAAGTATCTGTTTCGCCATTTCTCTGTTTGGACTCCATTGTTCTGCTCTTGGGTCTCCTGATCTGTGACGGCGATGGAACGGCAGGTTGGCATCATAGATGTGACTGTTCGATGTTATCATGTCACCATCATCCAAAGTCTGTGAGGAATGTTTCAGCACCTCGTTGAATCTACGACACCGAGAATTAAGACAAGAATGAAGGGAAAATGCTCCGACCCGGTACTAGTAAGGTGTACCTAATAAAGTGGCCAGTGAATGTAAATGGAGAGGGCATATTAAAACAGTGTTCACAGACTGTGATGAGACCCTCTGTGATGCCACCCACAGGCTTCTCTCTGGGATCTTCACTCACCTTCAGTTACTGGTCCTAAACGTGAGCAAAAGGCAGACAGTGAATATTACTCACCCACTCAAGTCAAATATTAAATTTACCTTAATTTACGGCTTTTCCATCCACTACTGCACATCAAACCATAGATGATCATCAAAAAGGTTTCAAACTTTGTCTAAAAAAGTATAAAACTGTGTGTGACTTTGAACAGGATCAAACCATGTTTCAGTTTGTTGTCATGTTTGTCTCTTTACACACGGATCCATTTCGTTTCTTTTTTTTTTTTTTTTCACTTACACTTGTGTGAATTGGTCCCATTGTGTCTCAGCTCTACACACAAACCCTAATAAGACTCAGCGCCTGGAGATAAACATCCCTGTCTGACATCAAAATGAAAGCCTTCAGTGGTCGGTGTGTTTACCTTTACACTCATCTCATTCGTCTCACCTGTAGCTTCAACAAACATCACACAGAAGCTGCAGAAAAATATCCAGTATATGACGAGAGCAGTTTTCAAACAAGGGAACAGTAAATAAAAGAGTCCAGTTCAGTAATGATGAATCAACATACACTGTCATTATTGCAATGCAGTGCAGTATTTCCTGTTTATTTTATACTATCATACTGTACACTGTACACATTTTATTATACATTTCTCCACTGTGTGACTAATAGAGGTTTATCGTATCTTGTCATAAAACTAGAAAGTACTCGGAGAGCACAAACCTCCACCGAGGCAGCTCATCTCCCCATATGACAAGATTAGAGTGACAAAATAGTGGTGTAATGTTACGATGCTGTTTCCATAGCCGTGGTTTTCAGCAGGGACATACCGATATGGCATATATTCGGAGGATGTGGGCATGGTTTGTAAGCTCTCTCTCACCAGTAGAATATGAGACAGCGGTGTGAAGCCAGCGATTTTAAGCAGCTGTGTGATAGACGGTGGGAACTCAGAGAGCTCTTTTAAATAGCACACTGACACTATTTGTGTATATATTCACCTTAAAAAACTCTGAACTACACCACCCAGTAACCTTAGCGCAGGATGGCTTAGTCATCGGAAAGATGAGCACAGACCACCGGGGAGAAAGGCTGTGGCTGTGCGAGCCGGATTCCAGAACCAGACATATGGCGGTGAGTTTTGCAAACACACCCTCCTCCTCCGCTAGGACAGGAGTAATACACATCTCCCAGGGCTAGTATAGAACATAACTCAAGTCCTGAACACACACACACAGGTTTGGATACGATTAAGTTATGGGGGGGTTGTCTTGGTAGCTTAGAGAACAGGCTCAGGGCAAGGCTAGTCAAGAGTTAACCTGTAACATGTAAGATTTTTTTAACAGGCGAGAATATGGCGGATTCAAATTAAAGTCTGCGGTCGATTTATCCAGATGAAGCCTACGTAGAGATTTGATGCGATGGTTTCGAACATGCACGGAGTCAGCGTCTGTGTAAGCGAAGTGAGCGTGTGTCAGTTTTCAGTCATGTTTTATTCCCAGGAACTTTTCATATACAGTAATAGCCAATATTCCATTTCTAAAGTTTTTGAACATTTCATCAAAATCCGACCAGAACATTTTGAGTTATGTTGCAGACAGACAGACAGACAAACCAACGCTGATAAAAAACATAACCGCCGACTCTTTGCTTGACGGAGGTAAAAACGATCAGAGCGTGATAAATGTAAAGTGTAGGATGTGTGTAATGTTTGTCCATCCCTACGAGATGAAGGGTTTCAGTGTCACTTGGTTTTCATGGTAGTGTTTTATGTGTGAAGATGCTCCACGTCGTCTCCTGGGACTAATGTGCATCAGTCTGGCAGCTTCACCCTCCTCCTCCTCACCAGGTCTGTGGAACGTGTTTGACATCTGCATGGACATCTCTGGTGAGGTTGTCATCTGAATGGAGGTCATTTCCTCTTTATAGAACAACAAATGACCTTTGACCCCAGACTATGACAGCCCATAGATCTGGACTGGTTGCTGTAAACAGACTGGATGATGTGGATTCTGGAGCACACAGTGTCCATTTCAAACATAAAGACAAAGATGGAGCAGTTTATGGGAGAGAAAATAAAATGTTAAAACCATAGTCGGTGTATATATAAATGGACAAAGTGACCATGATTCAATTCAATTCAATCTTTATTTGTATAGCGGCAATCATAATCGGCGATTATCTCTAGGCGCTTCACAATTCGAGGCCGAGACCTCATGACTATACAGAGAGTAAACCCAACAGAACCACCGAGAGCAAGACAAGGACGACGGGGGGACTTCTTTTAACAGAAGACAAAAACCTCCAGCAGAACCAGCGGCTCAGGGTAGGCGGCCATCTGCTTCGACCAGGTGGGGTTAGTGGACAGAGGAGAGACAAAAGAAAAGAGTAGCGATAGAACAACAGACAACACAGACACTGGGTGGCGTCCACAGACACTGGACCGGTCCAGAACCAACAAACACACAGCAAGGACATCAGGAGACCGAGCGACCTAAAGACCTGGGGCAGAGGGAGGAAGCACAAAACTACAAGAAAGATGCAAGTTAGTATGATGTCGCCCATTAGTAGTGAAGGGTCATTTTGAGGTCAAACAGGTTGTCACTTCCTGGACGACATATTGGAGCCAAAAACAGGATGTAACCATATTTGGACGAACAGCAGCGGGACTTACGAAGTGTTCATGCCAGGGGACTCATGGGAAGCTAATATTAGCCACTAGCTTACTGATGTGGTCAAACTTCACCACACAGTGTCAAACAAAGTCATATTACATGTTGTTAGTGTAAACAC
>JAQQAE010011507.1:0-13583 GCA_029823295.1 Pseudamia nigra | reverse complement strand
TATTTATTTCCATTATATGTTATTGTTTTTTATTTTTTATTTTTTTGTTTTTAAATTTTTCTTTCATTCTGGTTCATGACAAAATGCCATTGTATTTCCCAATGTCCTGTTAAACAGTTTGTCAATAAAAAATGAAAAAAAAAAAAAAAACATAAGTCAGGGGTGTTCAACGTGCGGCTCCGGGGCCACATGTGGCTCGTTAGCGCCTCCCCAGTGGGTCCTGTGCCTTTGACCACTGATGGAGGTGACATACTGTAGTGTAATAAATCAAAATGAACAAAATAAGCACAAAATCAACAAATTACACCTATTTAAAAAAATAGACAAAACTGAAGACAATGATGTACAAAATGGACCAAATAATCAAGATCACAAACTAAACCTAACTAAATAACTAATAAAATGATCAAACATGAACTAAATCAGTCATACAACCAGATTAAGACAAAACGATCCACAAAACAATCAGGAAAACATCACAGTAAGGACAAATAATACATTTTGCTAAATTAAAACAAATAAAAACTAACAAAATATTTTGTTAAAAAAATGACCAAAATAATGAACAAATGTCAGAAAAGTGAACAAAATTATCCACAAAATTATTAAAAATGAACACGAATAATTGGGAAAATCAACACAAAATCTCCACAAGCGACGATTAAATGAACAATATAATCCATAAAATGAAGGGAATCATCAAGATGAAGAAAAAGAAACAACAATCAAATGAACCACCGCAATGAACAGAAAAGAATGTAATAAGAAACAAATTGGTTTTAACAGTGCAAACACTTAAAGCAGCTCATTCTTGCAGTTTATGTTCCTGACTGGGGTTTGTACCATCTGTGCCAATCAAATACCACAAAACTCCCTTTTCTCACTGAGTTACAGGGTCATTCTATTAAAATACCCCAGGGGTATAGATTTTTAATATTTTAAACTACATAGGACCATGTGATGTGGGACAATTGTACCTTTTTGAGTCACACATTTGTCAACACTTGTTTATTTTTCAACGTTATAGAATTCCAAGTGCCACAGAACTTGCATGTACATGCCCAGATGCTATATTTTGGGGTCAAAAACATGTTCTACCACACAAACTGGGATCATGCAGACACATCTAATTGCTGTAGGCTATATTTTACGTAAATAACATTCAAAAGCAAAATAAATATTGTAAAAAATACAGTAATTAGACACATGCCCATGTCGATTCTATCTCGTGTCCTAATTTGCTGGTTGTACTGTACCTCTGATAATAAAGTCACTATATGCCAAAACTGATATTTAACATTTGTGACCCTGTGACCTTTTGTTTCAAAAACCATAGCCACAGGGGCTAGTTCCAGTGTCACCCTGTATGCTACGTTATATGAATTGAACTTCATTAGTTTTTGAGCTAGAGCATGATGAATGGATGGACGGACAATCAGGCATCTGACCCCCCGACCCACACCTCGGCTCCGTCGGTGTGGGTAATAAATAAAGTTCACCCGCACTTGTGTCATTTTATTTTGAAAGAAAGTTTAAATTCCTCTCAAATATAAGAAGAAAGGCTGTGATTTAGTCCACTGACAGTATTTTTTTCACTTTTCTCATTTATTCCCTGAGGTGACATCATTGGTGCAGTGTACCTTATTCTAGAATTGTCAAATTAACACGCTAATCTGGATTAATCCACTTGCATGATTAATTAGATAAACATTATTAACGCGACCCACGTCACTGCCAACTTCCTTAGTATTTACTGCTTCAAAGTCAATTTAAATGTGAACGTATAAGTCTTTACACATTTTGAAACAAATGACATTAGTTACTGATGAAAACAATGAACCAAGTGTAAAAAAGCAAAAACATCGTCAGCAGAACGTTCCAGAGGTTCTGTTCAGTTCTACAAAGCAGCTGGAATTTACTTTAGCTACACAAGTTTAAAGTAGAAAAAATATGCATTTTAATGTAAAATAAGTAATTTTAGTCAAGTGTCTATATCTCCTTCTATCATGTGTGTTTTTGCTCCCACAAAATGAAAAACGAGTGGGTATTAATTGTGATTAATCAAAATTAATCCACAGTGACCCTGTGAATAATCAGAGTAATAATTTTAATCATTTGACAGCCCTCCTTTATTTATAAGGGCTTAAAAAATGCAAATCGATTAAAATCTGCAAATTCATTGACAACATTTGGTTTGATTCCCTACTGGATAGTGTGAGTTTGTGATGTGCATAAAAAAGCGTCGAGGGCCCCGTCACATGGTCTGAATCATGAGTCTTACACCATGAAGAATGAACTTAAGAGACCCGCTGCATCTGTGTGAACGAACCAGCGATTTAAACAATGGGGGCCATTATTCTGTTGGGAACAAATGTGGGTGTCCGTGGAGTCGTACTGGAGCTGAGTGTCCCCACTCGTACGTTATCTCTGTCCGGAGGCATCTGGCTGTGAGGCTCATTGGGGCCATCACACAGACAGATGTGGCCTAAGATAACTGGCCACCATTCTTTTCACACTTTTTTTTTTGCAGCCATCAAGACATGCCACATAGATTATTGCTGCAGCGAGCTCATGTAGCAACCACAGTTTCCTTTGTCTCAACGGAAGAGTGAAGCAGGTGTATGCAAAAACAGCTGCAATGAGAAGATAAGCGTTCACAGCTCCAACTGTAAGTACTAAACTTCTGTAGGCTTTCTTATCGCATTTGTGTTTCAGTTGTTGATTGTTTGTTTCCTACTCCAAAAAATATTCATATTATGCACAAACAAAGCCTTCTCTTCTTTTTCGGACTGAATGTAATCTATCACAAATCGCAAATGCATTTCCCCTTCAGTCGACATTACAGTCCCACAGACTCGGAGAAAATGCCTCTCCACTGGAGCCGTTCTGTTGTACATGTGTCATACAAGAGGAGTATGTTCAACAATATTTGTCCCTGCTAGTATTTCTGAGTCTACATGAGCTCTCTGTGGTCTCTGGTCCCAATTAAAGGTGCTCTGTTATTATGTATTTTGATACCTGCACAGGCCAGATGACTAGGTTGCCTTAGGTGTGGTGATATTATACGGCACTGGTGGGAAATGTCATTCTTGTTACGTTTCACACAATTATGTGAACTGTATCTCCTTTCCCTTGAGCTATGAAATGCTGATGTCACATGTTGCAGACCAAGAGATGGGGTTTGAAGTGTTGGTAGGGTGTGCATGGTAACGTGTGTGTGTGTGTGTATGCACTCCCCGTTGAGAGGTTTAGTGGGTGACACATTGAACTGAAGTCAGGAATGCTACCCTAAGAGAAGAGGAAAAGAGGGAGAAAACAACAATGGAAGGGGGAGGAGAGAGAGAGACAGACAGACGGAGCGAGAGAGAGAGAGAGAGGAAGAAAAGAAAGAGGACAAGAGGATAAACCAGTGTGGCCGGTTTGCGTCACTGTACACAGTCCATCATGCAAAGCTGATGGAAAGAGAAGAAGGCAGTGAGAGGAGAGTTAGGAGCTGATGTCATTACACAGAGCTGCCACAAACCTGTGTCAACAGCATGGTTTAGGACGCCGCATTCAAGAAAGGTAAGGTTTACGTTTAAAGTAGGAAGCCAGTAGAGTAATGAGTGATGTGGGGGTAATGTGTAGTGTCTGACTAGTTGGTAATATTGTAGTGAGTGGATGTACTGTATGTTTCTGCTTCGTTTATGGGTGCTTTTTGAGTCTTTCTTGGTTGATCGATCGGAGTTTGAAGTACACGGAGCTGTGTTGCCCAGGTTACCCAGATGGGAAGCTCTGTGACCTAGCAGAGCAGGTGTTCCTGTAAACTGACACTCAGACTCACCTGTACAGCAAAACACCACCAGGGACTGACTCTCATAGCGAATCACTGTAACCTGAATTGAATTAAAAAATACACCAAATATGTGAAACTGACTGTACAGTAAAACAAGTCATCTGCGTAGTTTAGAGTCTGATGTGAAGGTTGTATAATAACTGCAGTGTGAAAAGATGGTTTCACTGATAATGCCTTTTATTTTGAACCACTGTCCATTGTCTTCTCAGTAAATCAAAGTGACTTTGTTCTCATCTTCTTATCTGATCGTTTTACGTGGCTCATCTTTAGGCAGATATCTTCCTTTGACTTTGTAAGACAGATACAAGCTGCATAAAATGCGATACTTTAATGCATAGTTTTCGCTGAGTGGATTGCTGTTAGGGGAGTTATTCCTGTTTTTAGTCCAGGTTTAGCTGACGCTGACTGATAGTCATGAGTATGTTGCTTGTGTAAACAGCCTCTGTAATATGTGTGTACAACAGAGAACACCTTAAAGTCTCAATGGAGTCATTGAATCAGTATGAAAGAAATGTGGAGAATGTAGGGGACTATTGCAAAATGGCATTACTGACAGAGGTACACTCTACAGTAGGTCTGGAGTATCTAGCTTTCATTGTCTGTCGTTTGTTACCGTATATTTTGTAATTTCTTTTCACTTTTTCCTGCATTCTTGTCATATGTTCTCCATTCATCGTTCACCTCATTCATCTCTGTGACATGTTTTGCTCCCAGACGTCCACCACGCCGTGATTCTGTGTGACCATTTCCAGTGCCCAGACCAACCGCAATCCACATATCACAACATTCCAGTCTGTTCTGTTCTGAGGATGGCTATTTGTACATTTTTATGCTTGGCAGGCAATGGGAGCTGGTTGCTAAGGTTGTGCTGGAGAGGAGGACTTCTGGAGGCAAAAGAACAAGAGGAGCAGTCCAAAAGAGTCATCACTTCCATGATCCACCCTGTGTCTGGCATGTTTTTTTGACATAGTACTTGCAAGAATCTAAATGCAACATTTTATCGTTCCTTTGGCAGTGCAATCAAAAAGACAGTCACTTGGAATCTCTTAAATATCACGTTCTCTCTCTTTGGGCTTTGGCACTTGATAGGAGCTTGTTAGCTTTGTTTACTTTCAGACAATGGACTTGACCTTGCTCTCTGCTCCAGTGAGCGAGTACAACAAGCCAGGGACAGGAGCACACTTCACTGTCCGATCAGCCAACTCCCCATCTTACAGTCTGACTCGCAGACCGGGACTTAGAAAATCTAGGGCTCTGCACTTGGAGGAGAGAGGCAGTACTCAGGAAGTTCGAAACCGAGAAAGACATGGGATACAAACCGGCACAAGTGGCTTTAACAGGGAGGATCAGTCAGTCACAGGTTTTCATACCAGGACTGTACGTTACAACAGTGTCACAGGGCTGTGTGAGAAGAGGGAAAATGTCTATAAAATATCCACTGTGCTGAACCATAATGATGAGGCCGACAAAACAAGCACAGTGTTAGGAAGTGGAACATGCGGCTTTGCGTCTGAAAGCCGAGGCAGGACAGAGTGGAGGAGACAAAACCTGTTAAGTAGAAGTAGGAGTTTAGATTGGAGAGGAGGCACCGAAAGCCCTGATCAAAGCATCCGGACTGATGTGTTCTCAACTAGACAAAGAGGAGACGTCAGTAAACAAGCCAGTGGCTTTGAGGAAAGATGGACAGGGAATGAGAGGGTGAGAAGCTATATACCTTCAGTGCAGGCATATAGCTCTGTAGGTACAAGTCATGCTCTTCTAGACAGGAGCTCAGTGGGCCCAACTTTAGACAGATTCAGCAGAGGTCATTCTCTACCCCCCAGGCTGAGGTCACAGTATACAGACATAACTACTTCATTTGGCCCCAAAGGAGGTCAGAGTATACTGGAAAGGATAGAGAAACTCTATGGTTCATCTGGAGAGACAGAGCAGGCTTTGTCCCATCAAAAAAGGTCATCGGGGGGAACCTTCCCAAGACGTTATTCATCAGGGAGAGAGAACTTTAGTGTAAGCTCACTGCACAGCAGAGCATTAATTCCTTTGGCACCTCAAAAAAGTGAGAGCACTTCAATTCATGGCACTCCACTTTCTTCTTTGGCGAGCAGGACCAGGACGATATCAGGATCGGGACAGGGACAGTGGCAAGGACAACTCAGTACCAAGACCGTTGAACAAGAAAGTATAGGTGCAGGGTTGGTGGAGATGGGCACACGGTCTCTAGACAGAACCAGGAGCAAATACACGACAGCAGCAAAAATTCAGGCTGCTAGAGATACAGAAGAAATGACAGCATCAGTCGAGTCCGGTAGTCTCCTCAAAGAGATGTCAAAGGCTTCTGTCGCAGATCCAGCTGAATCTGGGGGAGGGGCAGTCGCTGGAAGTAAGGAAAAAAACACGATAAACCAAGGAGAAAAAAAGAGTGAGACTGATGGAAAGAAAGAACGAAATACGATTAAAATTGAACTAGTTAGGGAGCAAAAGCAAAACGAAAAATCAGACGGAATAAAAGAAGAGAGAACGAGATCAGAAACTGACCTGAAAAGAAGTAGGATTGAAGAAGACGTGTTTGAGTCAAACCCTCAGAAAATAAGGCTGAGAACAGTGGAGAAGAAGTCATTTACTGAGAAACTGTCGGCTCTCTCTGCAGATAATGTGAGAAATAAAATCAATCAGTTTGAGGCTCTGACACAGAGAGCACAGGGTGTGGCCACAGGCCAGGTGCTGCCACCCAGACGGACGTTTTCTGTGCCAACGCAACTCAGCAGGGCTTGTGATGGAGTGAAGAAGAGCTGCTCAGCAAAAGCAATAGGTGAGCTGAAAGACAGGTGGGAGGGACGGAGAGAGGGAGATAAAACGGAGGAAAAAGTCGCAAAGACAGAAAAGAAGTTCGGGTTTGAAAATGTCCTGTATGAGTCCAAAACAGGAATCCGAGTGCAGGACAAGAAGGTGCAGAGGGGTCTGAACTTTAGGTCTTTGTCAGTAGACGAGGCAGCACTAAGATCAGCAAACAAAGAAAGACAAAGTACTGACGTGGCTGAGAAGGAAGAAAAAATGACCAAAAGTGATCATAAAAGTTCAGAGGATTTTAGCAAGTCTTCTGGACTAAAGATGACAATGAACACCCCACGTGAAGATGCTCAAGCACAAAATCCTGTAAAACTGTACATGGATGAGACAGATTTTTCAAACGTTCAAAGCCCTGAGGAGACAAAGAAGAATATTACAATCACCAACAGACCAACTTCGCTGCTGTCAAACACTTCTGCCGGTTTGCTTCAGTCTCCTGAACCCTCCAGTCTGCAGAAAGCAACAGTCTCTGACACACCAGTGAGTGATGAAGACAAGACTCCAACAAACACCCCGAACAGCTCGCCCTTCCTGTCTCCTTGCGTGCAACCACAGAATTCTACTCCGGCCACAGAAAGTGAAAACGATTCTGTCTTCACGCAAGAAGCCGAAACTCAACACCAAGACTGCGCCAAAGTTGCTCCTCCTTTGGACACGTCCACGTCCGGTATCATCCCTGACCTCGTCTCTCCAGATGCCAGCACAGTCTATCCCAAAGGGAGGAAGCGGGTCCTGGACCTGGATGCTTGGGTAGCTGGCTTGAATCCGCAAATTCAATGGGACAATGATGACGAGGATGATGACGATGATGACAGTACGCAGAGGGATGATGATTCAAACTATGACTCAGACTCCGGGGAGTCATCGGTGACCATCACCAGCAACATGAGCCAGTCGGACCACAAGAGCTTCAGTGTCAGGTGAGAAATGGGAACCTGTCTGATTTGGTGTCAGTTCACATACAGCCAGCGGTGGGTGAACAGAAACAGTGCTCAAGTAAAAGTAGAAGTACTCATAAAAGCAAGTACTTGAGTATAAGTACAAAAAGTGTCATAGAAAGTGAGTAATGTTATGACATGGGATATATTGCGACCTAATAGTGTGCTGCTGCTGTAATAAAGCTATTTTCTGTCAAAGATCAGTAATGTTCTATTCTGTGAACTTACATTTTATTATATTCTACTGTCCTGCCTTCAAACAGGTGTCTTGATCATTTTTGCTGATACTGTTGCTTCTTTCATTCATTTTTTAACTCAATTATGTTTTTGTTACCTTAATTTGTCCATTTTTACAAATTTTGCTGCTTATTTTGTCTTTTCTTCACGTTTTGTTAAAACGTTTTGATTATTTTCATCACTTTTGCTCACATTGTTGCTTGTTTTGTTCATTTACATTTATGTTTATTTAACAATTTGTCCGCTTTGTTCAGTTTTGTCACTTTTCTTGAGTATTTTGTTAATTTTTTTGTTCAATTTGTTGCTTTTTGTGATTATTTTTGTTCGTCTCTGCTCACTTTGTTGCATAGTTTTTTCATTTTGATAACATGCTTGATTATTTTGCTCAGTTTCTTCTTATTTAATTGATTATTATTTATTTCTTTTTTAAATGTCAACCTTTTTTTTTACCAGTACTCATTGAGGTGGGGTGAACTGTAACTGAGTAGTACATTGAGTACGAGTAAAAAGTATTCTGCAAAAGTATATATTATGGAATAAAACTACTCAAGTACATGTGAAGGAGTAAATTACTTGAGTACTCATTACCCTGGATACGCCAGCGGAGCTGAGGTAAGGATAGGGAGGTCAGAGTTCATCTTGAAAACCAGTGAAGCTAGGCTCTTGGCATGTAGGTTGATCTTGGGACCAGCACATGATGCCACATTTTTGGAGACAAGAGGTCAAAGGACAAGGTCGCAGGGTCATAATCGTTACCCAACACGGGCGGCTCAGCATGGGGTCTGCATCTCTGTCAGGTGCAATGCTCTGATAACTGTCTTCGCTTTAACCACTTGACAGTCTGGCAGACCTGTGTAACTTCGCTGGGATGGATGACGAATCAGAGGATGACAGTGACGAATGGCTGTCATCGGGCCGGCGTTCAGCCTCTTTGAGCTCAGAGGTGTCTGTTCTGTCCTACGTGTCTGTGATGCCCACCGAGGAGCTGGACAGACTGATAGAAGACGTAAAGAGTCTGGGGGACAACGCTCTGCAGGTACCAGTCGTAGCTAAGAAAGCACTGCGAGAATGCAGAACTCTTCTTCCTCTTCGTAGTGAAAACCAACCGTTATCATTTGAACCTATGCTCATCTCCCTCATAATGTTATGGCACCCAAAGGTAATATTCTTAAATTTATTTAACCCTCATTATTGAATTCTTTGACAGTGAAAACTTGAAACTACTAGCCTTTGGAATCACATGCAGAAAAGTAATATTTCCATAATGGTGCTTTTCTTCTGGATCCAGCTCTGTAACTGTTTAAAATATGTCAAACACACACACACACACACACACACACGTCTGAATCAGCAGACTTTCCACTATAATTTGGTGTCAGCTTTATTTACTACCTCATAGTCGGTATTTTTCCCCTGTAAACATCGCTACATCCAGAGTCTGGATCAGTTTAAAAGAATCTATTATGATGTTATCCTGTGTTTTTTGGTTACATTTTCTGGTTATTATTTGTGTCGTCACAAGGACAAATGTTGAATTTGGTCCGACGTCACAATAATGAAGAATCCTTTCAAAATTTTCTGGATCGAGACGATGATCCGGATCACTCCCAGAAACGAAACCATTTGTCCTTGTGCCATTTCTGACCCGTCCAGAAAATTTCCTCCAAGTCTGTTCATCACTTTTTGAGTTATGTTGTGATCAAACAAGCAGATAAATAAACAAATAAACTAACGCTGCTGAAAACAAAACCTGGTTGGCGGAAGTAATAAGGAATAAAAATAACTAATCAATATCACCAGTCTCTGTTTCATATTCAGTGCTTATTTCTAACACTTGGCTTTCTGCAGGGCTCTGAGGATGTGCAGGTGGTTGTTCTGCACAAGGAGGTGGGAGTGGGACTGGGCTTCAGTTTGGCTGGAGGTGTGGACCAGAACAAACCAGTCACTGTGAGGAAATATGCTTCTTCATGTCCTTCACAATTTGAAAGCTGTAAATCTTTGACAAATTCACAGCCATGATCAAAGCACAAGGCTGACATGAAACAGCTTTGTGTATACTTTTTATTTTATGAACCGAACAGCACTATGTCAACCTACGGGACATACGATGACCTATTTATGAAGCAGCGAATGTAAGAAATGAAGTGTGTACAGTGTCCTGGCTGTTTGTTCAGAGATAATTAAATACCCACACAAAAAAAATATCCAAGTCTCGCACAGACTCAACAATCAAGAATAGATTAGATAACGAATCATTATAATTGCATTGGCTTTTTTTTAATTTCTTCAAGTTACTTTTAGCATGTTTACAGCTTCTTTGTTAAGTTTTTTGTTTCATTTTGGTAATTATTTTCTTTTTGTTGATTGTTTTGTTAGATCTTTGCTCATTTTGGGAGAACTTTTTGGTTCATTTGTGGATTATCTCATTAATTTAAAAAAATGTTTTGATTATTTTCTTCATTTTTGTTTATTATTTGATAAATTTGCAGATTATTTTGCTAATTCTTTGTCACTTCTTAAAACATTTTCTTGTTTATTTGGTTCCATTTCCTTGTTATTATTTGTTAATTTAGTTGATTTATGGCCGATTTTGATAACTTTGATTTAGTCCAGTTTTCCATCTTTGCATTTTAAAGGTAAAATACATTAAACTGTGTATATGTGGATTCAAAAACAGTATAAATGTAGTTGGCATAGATGAAGCGTGAAGAGTTCATGGTTAAATTTGATTCAGATTGATCTCATAAAGTCCAGCAGCATGGCTCACATTGTGGAAATGATAAATACATTTATTTCATTGATTTGTCTTTTCACGGTCTTCTCCTCAGGTTCACAAGGTCTTCCATTCCGGTGTGGCTGCTCAGGAAGGCTCCATCAGAGAGGGCGACCAGGTCTTGTCAATCAACGGTACAGCGTTGAGGGGGTATGCCCACTGGGAGGCCCTGAGGGTCCTGAGGAGGGCAAAGAGCCGTGAGATGGGGGTGGTGGTCCTGAAGGCAGGAGGAGTCAGCGCCGCCTCAAAGTGGCCTGATTTGACAAGTCCAACACTGCCAACTCTGACTGAAGGTGTTGAAACAGGTGACGCAGTAGTAGATCGATGAAAAGAAGTGGTGTAAAATGTGGAATTGGGACGTCATGTGTGTTCTCCTGTGCTGTTTGCTCCCAGGTGAGTGTGTGTGTGTCCTGCTGGAGAAGAACAACAGGGATCTGGGCTTCAGTTTGGAGGGAGGCGTGGGATCCAGTCTGGGAAACAAACCATTGACTGTCCAGAAGATCTTCCAGGGTGAGAAATGAACTTTTTGAGTTTTAAGTACAGCAAAATACACCATGCTTTTGAACAAAATCTGAAGACCAGGGTGAAAATGAGAAGTAATCACATTTCCTCTTTCTTCTTTTTGCATTTTGAAGCTCTACTTACAACCTGTTTACAATCCACCAGCGTGAAATGCAAATACTTTAAATTTGTCCCCCGTTCTTGATTTTGTTTGTGACTGTGTACGATCAAACTACTGAGACACCTGGCTATCGCAGCGACACACACTCATTTCTGCACATCTCAACTCATCTCATGAAGGCCATAGGCACTAATCCAGTCAACAAAATGAAAATATGAGGGGTTAAAGTTAGGGTTATGAGGGGTAGGATAAAATAAGTGGGAATTTCATCCTACTCCTTTTCAAACGTGAATATTTAGGAAATGTGCCTGTTTGCTTTTTTGTTAGTTATTCATTTATTTTCATGGAGTATGTGTTATTTACTTTCTGCATGTACTTGTCTCCATTTTTTTAATTGCATGTTCGAAATAGAGTCAATCAATCAATCAATCAATATAACGCCAATTCCAAAAAAGCGGGGACATAAATAAAATGTTAATAAAAACAGACTGCAATGACTTGCTGTCTTCTCTGCGCCAAAGCTCATTTAAAATATTACGAGGCATTCATTTGACCACAGAAAAGGTTTTCAATGACCATTTTAAATGAGTTTTGGTCCAGAGAAGACGGCGGTGTTTGTGAATTGTGTTCAAATACTGTATGTCGTCTTCTTTACATGACACCGACCTGTTGCCAGTTAACCTAAATAGTTGTCAAATGCTCCCCCAGCTGATTTTGATTTGTGCCGATTACTTGCCTTTTGTTACCCTAGTTCCAACTTTTTTGAGATGTGTTGCTACCATCAAATTCAAACTAAGTTAATATTTTCCATGAAATGTTAAAATGTCTCAGTTTCAACATCCGATATGTTGTTTATGTTATGTTGAGAATAAAATATGGGTGTTTGAAATTGACAAATCCTTGTATTCGCACTATATTTATGTTGTATTTACATTTTATTTACATCCCAACTTTTTTATAATCGGATTTGGAATATAATCAAGAAAACTAAAAAACATATAGAAAAATTGCATTGTTGTTGATCATATTGTACATGTGTGTTTTTCATATTGCTCATTTTGTTTATTGATGTAGTGCTTTTGACCAAAAATACAGAGATGATTTGGAAAGAGATGCTGCTTTAGGTACAACACTCAGGTGTAACAGTACTTTTCTCCAAGTAGTTTATATTACTCAGTCCGAGGTGAAATACGTGGCTGTATTATTTAAACTGATTCAGATTGTTCCACTGTCACATGCTGATTGCTGAGATGTTCCTCTTCCTTCTTGATGCTCAGGGGGTCCCGTGGACAAAGTGTTCCCCGGTGACGAGCTGCTGGAGATTGAAGGCTTGAGCGTGGTCGGGATGAGACGCTTCGAGGCCTGGACTTTGATCAGGAAGCTGCCTCCAGGTCCTGTGAATGTGGTTCTGCGTCGCTCGCCTAAACACACGGACACATAAGCATTAACGAGGTGCTTTAAGTCCAAGTTCAGGGAATATTGAAGCCATTTGAGATCAATGAACAGGCCCATTTGAGCAGGTTTTGTTTGTAGATAATCAATATAACAAAGCTCTAAGTGGAAAATAACATGTATTAGCAGCCAGGTTAGAGGTGTGAATGCTCACAGCTTGTTCTGTGCAGACACTTTTAAAAATGACTTCTACCTCATGGCCTGCGATATTACTCTACCTGCCATAATTACAATGCACTGATGGCTCACACATTCATCATGTACCTGCAGTATAAAGTGTTTGGCCAAATACAAGCCAGTAATGTGCCACCTATGTATGTAAAAACAATAATGTTGCACATAATGTAGTATATTGTACATAAAAACTAACTGCATTAAGAGTTTCTATTGATTTTCAATAAATTCTAACGTTCATAAATCTGTGTGTTTTTTGGTCTTTTGTCCAGCAGATGGAGACAGACTGATACATGAAGTGAGCGATTCATCCTTTTATACATTATCAGCAATGCTACTGTGTATAAGAAAAGATGAGATACGGCAGAGTTTATAGACTCAGTAGGTCCTGAAAGGTTCATGCCATCGTTAGTGGCTATTGTTCCCTCAAATCACTCACACTTAAAAAATAAAGAATAAATGATATGATATTGGGAGTTTGCATGTTCTCCCCGTGTCTGCGTGGGTTCTCTCCGGGTTCTGCGGCTTCCTCCCACAACTAAAAACATGTACTAGGGGGTTAGGTGAATTGGTCACTCTAAATGTTCCATAGGCATGAATGTGAGCGTGAATGATTGAACCAGAGTGAACCCTGCCTTCGCTCAAGTCAGCTGGGATAGGCTCCAGCATCCCCCCCCCGACCCTCACAAGGATTAAGGGGTAGAA
>JAQQAE010011506.1:0-13584 GCA_029823295.1 Pseudamia nigra | reverse complement strand
TCTCATCTAGTCTACAGCTCATGTGCAAAGGAAGACAACAAAAAATGCAATTTCAAAACCTAAAGCATTGAACATACAGTTACAAAGCAGTGGTTAAAACACTTTATGCATTTCAAATGAGTAGCTTTTTTGCCTCATTCAAATAGTATCATGTTTCAATTGTAGAGGAAAACGTGTACAAACCATGGCCACTTGTGTTTCCTGTGGGAAAGCCTGTGTAGTGTTGCTATTTGTGTGGGTTGCTGTCCATGGTGCTGAAAGCCAATAGCAAAAATTGAACTGTACTGAAAGGGAGACAGTGAATTAATGGTTCCCAGTGCAAATCCATATCATGACATATGTGATTCAGGAGAGCCCATTTCTCTACCCTGCTCATCATTTTCCCAATGTGACACATAATGACTTTCATAACAGTCACCAAAACATGTTTTCTCTCCAGATTTGGCAGCTCATGTACCCAATACTTCTACTGAAGGAAGATACACATATCAAGTCATTTAAAAAAAACAATATTCCTACACTTTTACATAAGCTTCTTTTAATGTTTGTTGGGTGATCAGACACCTTCATTTATTTTATGCCAGAAAATGAAAGAAAAAGAAGAGTTCCATGCAAGCAGGGCCTTACTTTACTAACAATCTAACTGGAGGGCTCTCTGTGGAAGCAGGAGTGCATGGATGAGTGGTGTTCCTTTAGTTAATGATGAACACCGCAGGTCCGTGAGTGGGGCATACAGAGGAACGTGAACTGGAACATATGAGTTCAATGGCCTAACAAGTCTGTGTTTGTTCTTCCGTCTGTTGTGCAATAATTGGCTGTTGAATGCAGCCGTTACACTGTACCTGTTCTTTAATAAATGGGCAACGTAGCCCAGTCAGGAAGCCTTTTTAGTCTGTGTGTGTCTCTCCCTCTGTTTCACTCCCCTGTTCTTGCCTTTTTCCCTGTTCTATCTGTGTGCTGTCAGCCGTGCTGTAATCTACTGTAGTACTAGTTTATCCTCCACAAGTGTTGTTGTTCCCAACTCCCTCAGGTCACTTGGTTACAGTAATTTCTTTCATTCATTTTTTCTGCCATGTGGTCTCTTTCTGTGCCTCTTTCATTCCCCCTTTTTGTTCCCATTCACTCACAAATGTAGGGGGTGGGTGCAGAGTTGCATCACTGGCTCTAAAGCCTTTTTAATTCACACAAAACTGCACTTAACAGCCACTTACTATTTGTGGAGGTGTAAACTTTATCTTTGATGTCATTTAACATTTTCGGTCAGTTTTTTTTATTGTCCAATCAGATCAGTTAATGAAATCCTCAGTACTAGCAATCAGTTTGTAATTTAAAACAATGTATTTTGTCATCTTCTAGTTAAAAAAATGTGCACATTCATGGAAAACAACCTTCCAAAACAATACTGTATTATGAACATTTTTCTTGAACCAATTACAGTGGTATCTCATCGTACGAGCGCCTCATCATGCGACTTTTTAATGACACGGTAAGACGTCAGGCAAAATTTTGCCCTGTCACACTAGCAAAACCTCATGTTACGAGTAAAACATTTTTACATTATTCAAGCGTTTAGTAGGGTTTTTCATTACCTTTTGTCGCCGTCTTCCATAGTGCCCTAGATCCTGTCTCCAACCATGTGTCTTCCTCCTGTGGTCTTGACCTGCGTTTCGTCCAGTTTGCACCTCTCCCTGTGGCTGTTCCACTCAGCCCCCATCTCTGTCTACTCTGTCTGCTCCATACGGCTTCTGCATTCTGCCATGTCTTTTCTGCTTGTGCCTCAATAAACTCAGTTAACTGCTTTTCTTGTCTTCATTGACTGTCTGTGGTTGTGGCTAATTAACGTAGCAGGCTGTGTTGCATCATGTCCGCACACATCACACACCAGATTTGCATTGCCACACCCACTTAGAGAGACAGCATTGGCTTTACACGTATTCCTATGGGAAAACCCATCCCATCTCACGAGTTTTACATGTCACGAGCGTGATGCTGGAACAGATTAAACTTGTATGATGAGGTACCACTGTATCTGGTTTAATTGATATTAAACCAATTATCTGGTTAAATAAAAATGTTCCACTAAAATAAGCGAGATTAAGATCCTAGTTTATGTATACAGAATATTTAATTTACATCCTTTCAATATCTGGGTCATCCAGCTCAAACTGTTAGGTACAGTAGGTGACTTTTGACGCACTCGCATCTTGTCACTTAGTTTCTCTGTTTCTGCCTGTGTGTCGAACCAGATTTCACATTTACCACCAATGTGACATTCAGATGGACACCAGCTTTGTTAACTCAGTCCTCGCTAACTTCAAGAGCGCTAGCCATATGCATTTCCTAAGGCCCTTACTCCTTCCGACCTCTACTGCATTTTGATTGGCCTTACATGTACCTACACACCGTATCTCTGCTCTTTCATTTCTTAACACTATGGCCTCTGTGAGAAGATGAGCCTGAGCATTACAGAGCAGCAGAGGGTGGAGGGTTAGAGTTGGAGGGTTTAATTTGTGTGTACGGGGCTGGGAAAATGAAGGAAGGCCTTCAGTGGCTGCGTCCTTTGCCAAGGACAGTGACGTCCACTACAGTAATTTCCTAACACCTCGACAAAGACATGCAACTACAACACACACGTACTGTACACCTGTTCACAAGACGTGTGTGTAGATGCATTGTCTATACAAGCTGATACACGTGCTTTCACACATGCTGCACTCCCACAATGCACTGCTCTTGTTTGTCATATATTCTTTCTGTTCCACGCCACTGCTTCCTTTTCCCTCACACATTATTTTATCTCTGGATTCATCCAACAAGCAGCAGCATGTGCTATTAATTAATCAGCAGCTACAGACTGTCATATTGGCACCAGCAGCCAATTAAACACTTGGTTAAATGTTCCTTCTCAAACAATTCTTATGGATCTTTATTATTTCAAATAACGGAGCTCACACCTCAAATTCTACACCATCTAGTCCATCACAGTCTTGTCTAATTATCATTCCATTGTGTCATAATTTGAATAAGTCCTCAAACAAAACTTGCTTTATATAAAAAGAAAGTTCTGGTGCTAACCTACTTAAGCATAAATATGCGTATCCATTTAGGGTGCATTTCTCAAGGTTTTTGTCTTTATTTGTCAGAGAGCATGCACAAATACATTAATCTCATAGGAGAACAGATGCCATATTAAGCTAAATCCCCTGGACACAGTAGTAAGGATAATATACATATAAAACACATATTCAAATAAGATTAAGTGATGAAACATGTACCTGGCAGTCCCACACCTCCCACCCCATTTGCGTCACTTAGGTATATTTCTGTTCTGTACCATGTGACATTTCAAGTAATTTCCATTTTAACACAGCTCATTTGGTTTTTATGTAGCTGAAATAAGATTCTAAACATAAATACAAAATGAATGTGTTTTTCATGTCTAACAGTAGGCATTAACCTTTTTTCATGCTCCATTTTTTATTTTCATTACTTTTCATGTAGTGCATTATTGATGCATCCTAATTTTTCATCCCATTTTAATATTTGTGTCTATGCGTGTGCTTGTCTGCTCTGGAGCGTGCGTGTCTTGACTATCAGTCTGTGCATGACAGCAGAACAGACACATGGAGGAGGATGTGATGTTGTGTGAAGTGCACAAGCTTTTAGATGCCTGGGGATCAAGACAAAAGTGCGAACCAAATACAAGTCAGGGCCGCTGGAGCTGGAATGATTCGAGCCGCTTCAGCTGTCAAGGTCTCTGGGTGACAGGAATGTATAAATCCATGGTGAGGCTGAAGCTCATCAGTGTGTAATTTTGCTCTGCACTCTACAGCTGTGACCCTGAAGCCTGTGAAACTGGTTTCTGTTACAGTGCTGAACCCACCTTCCAGGTTATGATGTAAGTCGACAACAGCAACACTAAACAAAACCACAAAGCTGTAACACACAGCGCTGCATGTAATCACAAATGATTAATAAACAGCTATAACATCCCTCAGAGGAGGAGGAGGAGCAGGTCCCCTTCAGAGCTTTGCATTGTGTTTAACCTGAAAGAACAAAGGAACAGCTGCTTCAACTCTCTAAGTAAGGGTTATTGCAAAAAAAAAAAAATTCAAGCTTCAAAGTTAAAGGTGAAATTGCCATAAAATCAAAATGCAAATATGCTTAATTGCATAATAAATGATGATAACGAGCTTTATTTAATCAGAATATATTGATGTGCAGACAACCAAACAAATACAGAAGTTTGGGAACATAAAATAATAATGAAAAAATACAGTGCAATCAGAGCATGGGTAAGCACAACTCATAAAATACATTTCAATAAAAACACTAAAATATTGTGCAACAAGAATAGTTGTTGAACAGTGTGTTGCACAGTTGTACAAAAATATCATCAAAAATGTGACTGGTCCTAGAGAATGATGCAATCCTCAGTTTTTTCTGCTGCACATTGTGGGTGCACTTTAAGCAGAGGTGGGTAGTACTCAAGTATACAGTATTTTCTCCTTTTTACATGCTCTTGAGTAGTTTTTATTTTTTTCAAATAAATGTACTTCTGAGTTGTTTTTCAGAATACCTTTTACTCCTACTGTGTTACATTTGGGATCAAAATGAATGTACTCAGGGAGTAACAGTAACACAGGTTGAAATTGTAAAAATGTACAAAATAATCAGTTAAAAATAATATTAAAAAATAACCTAAATAGTCAAGTAAAATATCAAAAGGAATAAACTAAACAACAAAATTTGCAAATATGTACAAAAAATAATCAAATTTTCTAATTGTATATTACCATTACCTGGATGACTGAGAATCTTCACAGACAATAGTATGTTACAAAATTAGGGTATGTAAACATGCTAAGCACAAATGACTAAAATAAGTGTTAAAATTAATAAAAATAACAAAGAAATTGAACAAAAAAATCCACAAAGCAAGAACATCAGTGAAAATAATCACAATTACAAGCAAGTTAAGAAAAACCAATTAAAAAAATCAATATATAAGGCTGTAATAAATTTCACATTATGTAGTTGCTCACTACTTGAGTAGCTTTTTTTTGTTTACAAGTTTCTCTTTTACTTTTAGTCAAGTACATTTAATGAGTACTTCTACATCTACTTGACTCACTAAAAGTGAAGTGCTTTTTCATCTTAGACACAATGAGAACAGAAATTCAATGCTCTGATTTTAGTAGCTGCAATTAATGAGAGTTTCCAGCATACTCATCTGTGTTAATATTCTATAGTTTTTTGCTTTGGTCATTACAATTGGTGATAAATGAAATCAATAGAACTTGTATGTATTCTCTCAAACGATACAACGTTTTTGCTGTTTTGATGATGGAAGCAGAGCGTGTGCTGTGCCACTTCAGAGTCTGATGTTCACCAGGATTCAGAGCTGGTGACTGAAGCCCGTAGCATATGATTCAAATTGTTTTAATACTCATCAAACCATTTTGTGATCCCTTATGTCGTGTGAATGGGGACCACATCCATCCCTTTAATTTGCCTCTGATTTATCCTACTCTGTGAGAACTGAGCTTTAGTGGCAAGTTGGTTGAACTACTTTATTTATCTTTGTTTATTCCTGTCTGATGTCTGTGAAGGCTAAAAGCATTATGTTTTGCCTCTTTGTGCATCTCATCTGACCTGAGAGGTACTCTTTGACTCTTGCCTGCTGGCGTGCTGAGTAAACCTCACATTACGCTTTGCTTTGGCAGCTGAGACCAAATTATAAGCTTTGTTTCATTGGAAAAGCTAGTCGATTGTTGTGAGCGATCCAGCTCTTTCACCCTGTCGGATTGCCTGTTTGGACTCATGTGAATTAGAAACTGCAGGGTAGGTTTTAATTGTGACCAGAAAAATTTTAAGTCAGTCCTGTTTTGCCCTGTGTGCCTTATTTTGTGTTGTCCTTGCTTCTGGCTGAAGGTTCGTTGGATTTTGACTTCCATTTCAGAGCGAGGGATTCCAACAATTGGATTGGGTGCGGTAATAATGAAGAGATTAATGTCTTTTGTGTGGATCACCCTGATTCAAAGTCAAGATTAAGTCTTGCTCCCTCCTGTTTTGGGGGAGGCTGTGATGAACTTTTCTGCCGAACACCAAGAAGGATAAATGACATGGAGGGAGGGTGAGAGAGAAGGGAAGTGGGAGTGTGAAGAAAAGGGGGAAGAAATTGACGGTTCACTTCAGTGTTGGTGAAGAGAAAGATGGAGGGAGAAGAGGTGCGAGAAAAAGACTAAAGAGAGATGGAGCAGAGCGAAAACAGAGAGTGCAGGGAAAAAAATATAGCAACACAGCTCATTGTCTCCATCTTGCCCCTGCCATCAATCTCTCGAATGGCAGCTGCCTTGCTCACATACTTGCACACACACATGCACGCGCTCACACACGGCACTCTGCCTACACGGCTGATTCCCCAAGTGATGAATCATGGCGCGGTATGGCATGGCACAGCAAGGCATTTGTTAGAGGCAACGTTATTCTCCTGCTCTGACAGGCTCTACAAGAGCTTTGTATTGTGTGTGTGCATACGTATGAGCATGTGTGCTGATGTGGGTGTGTGTATTGTGAATATAGACAGCAGTGGCACGTGCGTGGGTTAGATGTTGCACTTTGTGTACAGTGTGCATGTGTTTAAAGTATGTGTACAGCTCTGGAACGCTGAATCTACTTGTAAAAACATTTTTAAAAGCCCTGGAGTTTTATTTAGGCTCGTATAAAGCGGCACGATTTGGTGAAAAAGTCACGTTGGAATTATTGTGAATAATATTTCAATTTGTGATTTCGATTTGAGTCAACCTGCTGAGTCATTGTGGAACATGCCCAGATGATGTTTCTAAATCCAAGCTGTCGTTAGAGATCATGTTGAACAAAAATTAACAAAGTCAAATTCCAAAAAAAAAAAAAAACAAGTAATGAAATCAACAAAACTGAAAATTAACAACCTAACCAAACAATTAAAACAATTTTCATCACAATGCTTAAAATGAATGAGAAATTAACACCAGTTGAGAAAAACGTAACAAAATTCATTCAAAAAATGGACAAAACGATTAGCACGATAGATAGCACGATATCAACAAAATGAACTAAATGAGCAGAGTCATCAATAGAAATCACCAAAATGATCAACAAAAAACAAAATCGGGGAAGATAATGAGCAAAATAAATGAAAATTAGTGCTGTATAGGTATTACTTAGATTCTGATTATGACTGTAGTTTAAATAATAGTGCAGCTATAGCTTTATACGAGACAGTTACAGTATTTAGTGTTAATAAATATACAGTATATTGACAAAAATAAAATAATTAAATAGAAAAATTGTTTGTATATTCAAATGTGGCGAAATTGTAATTTATTCACTTTATTGCAGTTGTTATGCCAGCTTTGCAGTTTGGTTAAGAGCTAACATTTTTCTACTAAAAAGTTTTTTATGGAGATTTGCCCTAAGAAGTCAGTGGAGACTGAAAATATAGCATATACAGTACCTCACTCAAAGTGTACTGGCGAATACCTCTTGGCATGTGTTACAATCAGCCTGTTACAGCAGATGGTTGAGTTTTATCACATCGTTTTTTAGCCTGGTCATTCAGCTTCCGCTTTGTAACTTACTTTCTCTTTATTAGTCATTTGCAAATATTTATTTCAGTCGCAACAACCATATTAGAACCCAGCTTTATAAAGTCATCCAAAACTGAGCATATTGGACTATTTTTATCTATTTTGTAATTTCTGGAGTCCGTTCTGCAATCCAAAACAATCACATGCTGTTTGCTCATGAGTGCATTATGACTTGAAGTTACAGTTTGTTGCGTTTTGTCCCTGAATGTAAATGAAACTGTGGCGATTGTGTCAAGCGATCCTGACTCTTAATGAAAACGCCAACCACGTGTCCATGGTCACCTTGGCAACTCGACAAACACACCAGAGGTTACCTCTGAAACGCGCTGGAAGAAAACACTATTAGTGTGGCTGCCATTTCATAAACCTTGGGTCATAATTGAGAGTAGGAACAAGTGATGTTTATGGTCATGAGCTGGAGGATATACAGTAGAGTTTCTGGGCATCTGAATTGTTTAGATGACATGAAGTATGTAGTGTGTTCTTGGTAGTTATTTGACTTCAGCTTAAAATGTTCAAAAATTTAAAATGAACCAATGTAAAATTAATTATTTTACTTGAAAAACATTCTTCAAGAAAACAGCCTTTTTCAATGTAAGGTCTCTGTGTGGGAGGTTTGCATAGTAAATGAAAGGACTCATACACAGAAACTCTTTTCCCTTAACAAATATTTGTCCTTCCCCACACACACACACACACACACACACACACGCACGAACCCTTCCACACTCACACCTTGGCTTGTTGTCCTGCTGTTGCTTCGTCCTTGTACAGACCCGCATTAAACACATGCTGTGTTTACGCTCATTTCCATACACGCAGACGCACCGGTGTGTGTACGCTCGTATTTCTGCACAGATATACATCATGCAGACACGGACGCCCGTGCGATCAACCACTACCTGGTGTTGTGTTAATAGGTTCTCAGTGTGGGTCGTATGAGCTCTGGCCTTGTTCCCTGTTCAAGGAAACAGGTGCAGTGGAGTGAAGCAAGGCATTATGGGAGTATTTGGCAATTCAGAGCTGGGCAAATCAGCAGACCATCTTTCTGCCCTAGACCCCAGTTCCAGACATACTGTCTGAGTCAGAGGTGCCAAACATCCCGTCTGTGGGGATCATGCGATGGTACTGGGACAAGCTGTTTAACGTCACTGGGCTGAGAGGAGAGAAAATCACCAGAGGAGACAGAAAAAAGAAAATCAACACGGTAAGATAAAGACAAAGGCGAGAAAGGACCAGGAGCTGAGTAATAAAACAGTTATTATCAATAGCACATGCAGTATATGTTTATCTTGTGATAATTACATCTAATCATACAGTCTTTTGGCTTTATGTTTTGGTCAAGTTTGAAAAATACTTTGATCGTGTTGGTGAAGAAATCAAATGGCACCCGTTTGATTTATTTTGGTTCCATGTGTCATGAATGTAAGTGCAATATGTATCCCAAATCCAGAGGAGTGCAGCGAAAACAGAAATCATACTGGAGTAAAGGTACGTTATAATTCTACTGACCCAAGTGGAAGTAGAATCTCATAAAAATAAGTATTTGACTAAGCGTAAAAAAGTAACTAATATAAACCTACTCAAGTAGTGAGTAACTTGTGAGATATATTTAATGTATTCTAGTCTAAAATACTGGATTGGACTTCTTTTAGCTTTTTATGTAGTTTATTATTTTGCCAGCGTTGTTTATTTTTACTATTTTGTTGATTATTTTGCTAATTTTTGTTTACTTCGTTGATATTTTGTCATTTGTTTCACTAGTGTTGCTGATATTTTATTGACCATATTTCTTATTTTTTGTCTTTAAATTTTTTTTCTAACATTTTATTCATTTTGTTCATATTTGTACATTATTTGTGCTTGTTTTTGTTTTCTTTTTCAGATTTTGTCTGTTATTTTGCTCATGCATTTCATGTTATCATTTTATTGATCAATTTGGTCTTTTTGCTTACTTCATTGATATTTGTTGATCACATTGCCTACAATATTTTGAACATTCTGTGAATATTTTGTCGATTATTTTGCATGTTTAGTTGATGCTCTCGATGCATAAAAATGACTCAAAATAATTGAGTCCCAAATACATGTATGTTTGAAAAAATTACTCAGTTGATGGTTTACTCACCATCATCAAATTTACAACTACAAATAACCATCTGTTTTCTACAACTTACAAATAATTAGCCTTTAATCTTCAAGCAAATGATGATTTAATGTTTTGACTGATAATTATCCATACCGACTGATATCCAAATATATCACCCATCTCTAATGAGATCCAATGGCAGCTGGAGGGAGGTTGACGGAGGACAGAAAGGAAAAATTTGTATGAGATCCAACATTAAAATCACAGTCTGGAGGGACTCACTCCCACCGTCTCCTCTTTGATCCTGGTTCTGTTATCAACGGCAAACCCGGCCTTGACCCAGCTGGCGTAATTTTCTCTGCTCTCATATATTCATGCCCTGAGAGAACAACAGACATATATGTATATATTCAGCAAAAGGTTTCACCGATGAGAAAAATAAATTATCATTATATCCACTGGTTTTATTTAGTTAGAGCCAAGCCACAGTTAAGCTGGAACAAAATCTGTCAATGTTAATGTTTGTATGAAGAGATTTGCCCCACAATTACACAGATGACAAACACAAATAGATCAATATCCTCTAATTCCCACTAAGGGCACAATCATCCTCGGAGGTTTCAAAGAATATGATTTGTACTATTTACGAAATATGTCAAGCTTTGGGGTTTGATTGGGTGATGAATGTTTATGACATGTTGTTTATAGCTCCTCCTGAATGCAGTAGGTGTAGCTAGAGTAGTATGAAGTCCACTTCCTCCTTGACATGAATTGGAGCAGTTTCTTCAAATAGTGCACTTTGAGAACCGTTTAATGGAATACCTTCTACTTACCGTAGTTTCCAGATTAAATGTCACATTATTTTGCATAGTCTGGTGAGGGGAGCGACAAATACATCGGAGCGACTTGTATTGTGAATAAATTTGACTATAGGGTGTTTGTCACACTGAGAGCCGCTGGAGGAGGCGAGCCGCGAGCCCTCCCTTCTGGCGAGCAGCGCAGATCAAGCAGCCCCGAACAAAAGCGACCTGTTCTGCAGAGCGACTGATACACGTTTTTTTCTTCTTCATTATGCATTTTTTGGCTCGTGTGACTAACATACCCGGACATATCACCCGGAAAATACGGTAGTTGCATTTGGAATGAAAAAACATGTACAGTGGGACCGCGGGTTACGAGTTTAAGTCGTTCCAGGATCAAAGTGGAAAACTCGTGACCCAGGACAGGTTTTCCCATAATAATACATGTGATCTTGAACTTAGCTGAAAATCATAAATTAAACAAGAAAAAAAGCAATGTAAAATATCAGATATGAATAAACTAAGCAACAAAATGAGCAAATATGTATAAAAAATGTACAAAAATGAACAAAAGATTGGCAAAATTAATTCAATAATTTAAATAATTGAAAAAAATGAAGACAATATAAATAAGTAAATTATAAAATTAGGGTAAATAATAGGTAAATATGAGCAAAATGGGCAAAAATAAAGAAAATAATCAGGTAAATAAAAAAAAATCAAGAAATTGAACATAAACTCCACAAAGTAAGCAACAACATGAGAAAAAAGTTCAAAAATAATTACAAGAAGAACGAAAAATGAGCAAAATGAATACAATAGTTAAAATAATCAAGAAAATTGAAGAACATACTCAAGTAAATTATAAAATTATTCACAATGAAAACAATCAACAACACTGAAGAAAAAAAATTTTCTTCAATGTTGTTCATTGTTTTCATTTTTAAGTATTTTGTTCATTTTGGCGATGATTTTGTTCCTTTTTTTCCCCAAACGACACATATTCTCTTTACAAATATATGACAGAGGGTCAATTTGACCCAAATACCATACGAGGGTTAATAAACCATTAGTAATCCAATTTATATGTACGCTGTGTAAGATTTTCATGGATTTGGAAGAATATAATATCAGAAATTAAAATAATCTTTCTTGTCATGTTTTCATTAGTCAGAGAGTTTCACCTCATTAAAACCTGCAGCGAAGCAGGAAAAACGGGACAAAAGCAAACATCCAGGTGACGATGGAACACATTTCCTGTTTTCCTTTTAAGGTGGTGGCATCCGCTGTTACGGTGTTTTACCATCGTTTACAATGCTTAAATGTGGACAAGAGTTAATGTACCGTAACCTTAACCAAAAGAACCAGAACAGACAAATACTGGACAAACGCTGGTTCTAAATCCAAGGGAGGGGAAGGAGTTTTCAGTTGTTTACAATCTACAACTTCACCTGTAGATATTACTCAGTCTTCACCCTCATGTGGTATTTGGATCAAATGACCCTTTGTCATATATTTGTAAAGAGAATATGTGTCGTTTGGAAAAACAGGGAACAAAATCATAACCTAAACGAACAAAATATTTAAAAATGAAAACAATGAACAACATTGAAGAAAAAAAGGATGAAAATTATCTTCATACTGAACAAAAATAACCAAGAAAATGAACAACATTATTCAAAAAATGAAACAAAATGATCAATATCAACAAAACTGCACAAAAAAAGAAAAAGTAATGAAATGGAATTAACAAAGAACAAGTTGAACAAAAATAACCAAGAACATAAACAAATGCGAAGGAAAAATGAACAAAAAAAAAAAAAGAACAAACGTGGAGGAAAAATTTAAAAAATGAACAAATGCGGAGGAAAAATGAATAAATGCGAAGGAAAAACGAACAAACGCCAAGGGAAAACAAACGCGAAGGAAAAACGAACAAACGCGAAGAAAAAATAACCTATAAGCGTCCTGCAAAACCAACAAAATAAGCAACAAAATAAACCAAAAAAATAAGCAAAAAGAAGAAAAAAAATCAAGCAAACAAGTAAAAATGAACAATATGATGAAGAAACGAACAAATCACTCAAAACAAGCTGAAATGAATCTGTTCTGTGACATAAAGTTACTCACGACCTCGAGTACTTTTATTTATGAGTACTTGTACTTCCTTTTACTCCAGTACTGATTCTACTCCCTGGTGTTTCCATATGACACAGCTTGTCTTTACAAATATATGACAGAGGGTCAATTTGACCCGGACACTGCATGAGGGTTAAGTTTCCATCACTGACCTAGTAAATGAAAACTTTACATGCTCTAACGTGTGTGAAACTACTTATGATTTTCATATTATTCTGCGTATCGTCTGTTACATGATGGAACACGTGGCTTTACTGTTATTTCTCTTGTTTTGTCGTCGACCCTGAAGAACCAACTGCGAGTATTTTTATTTTCCACACGGACAATCGTTTTATTCCTGCTGGACAATTTGAACGTTGAGAACAGACTACGTACACGCGTGACACAACAGTAGAATTTTGAGTTCTGTTAATAAGCCATTAATCTGTTAATCTGTAAATCTGTCAAATCTCAGGATTTGAAGTTTCGACCTCGTAAACAACACAACAGCGACCGAAAATGACGTTTGTTTGAAATTGAACGCGTTTCACCGAAATATGCTTGTTTGTCAGTTGAAAGTGGACGCGATGTTTCTCAGGAATTAAATCAACCATCACGTCACGTTTGCGGATCGATTTAAAGGGACGGAAACACGTCAACATAAAATGTGTCAAATATGTCGGATTCATTCCCTCTATGACCTGAGACCAAAATAAATATCATAACTGTAAGTTATCACGTTTGTCGAGATCCATGTCTCCTTTGTTTTTTTTTTTACATTTAACCCTTGTGTGGCGTCCGGGTCAAATTGACTCTTTGTCATACAGACGTGGATAAAATCTGTAAATGACAGAAAAACCCACAGAAACAACTTGAATCTGACAAAAGTAATAATAAATTAAAATTTTATGAAAATTAACCAATGAAAATCAGACATTGCTTTTGA
>JAQQAE010011505.1:0-13585 GCA_029823295.1 Pseudamia nigra | reverse complement strand
TGCTTCATTCTGATGAGAACCTGGGCAACAGAAGAATTTAAAAAGCTTTGAGGTGAACTGTTGTTTAGTTTTATACTTACAGAGTCTACTGTAGGGGTCTCTACTGCACACATTTAATCTCTTTCATCAGTTTGAGTCAAAGACAGTAGATTATAGCAATAAAATACAGGTAAGTTATGATTAACCCAGAAAAGCATCTATGTATTATGTGACTTTAATGTAATGCCAGTCTACCCCACACAATGAATATCTCAATTTCTTTTCTCTGTAATCATTATTAAAATAGAAACTCCAGAACTTTGAGTTATGGTGATTAAATCTCAATGACTCGCTAAGTCTAGTTAGCAAACTAACGAGAAAATATCACGGCTGCATAAAGATATAGATATATTACATTTTGTAAACATTTATTAAAGATATAGAATGCTGACACATACAAAAACCATGCTAGTACACTTCATAATTTGAAACATGACTATATGATTACAACTTTACCGCTGGAGTTACTAGATGTTGCTAGATGAGCCGTGCTACAACATCCGAAACTCACCTGGCATCGCCATAATTTTCATCAATTCACAATTCACAATTCACAATGCTGGAGCCTATCCCAGCTGACTTGAGCGAAGGCGGTGTACACCCTGGATGAGTCACCAGTTCATCGCAGGGCTGACACATAATTCATTTTCATAATTCTTCTTCTTCTCCTTTCGGCTGCTCCCCTCAGGGGTCGCCACAGCAAAATACCAATGATTTGCATGTTTGATCTTATCATTTTTAAAATATCAGGCCTTTTTGACAAATTTTTCCAATAGAAAATGAATGGAGAACTCTAGTGGAATGTATGGTTATCATGGCAGTGACAGTGCTTTGATCCTCTGATCCTTCTACTCCACTGAACCAAACCCCTAGTGCAAGGGGTTGGTTCCTGGCAACCTTTACCATCAAAAGGGCCATTTTTGGACAGAAAGGAAAAAAAATGTGTATGTGCCACACAAATATTCAAACCCTGTATGTTCCATATGAAATTAATTTGGCAACATGTTTGCACCAATTTGTTAATATTTTATAATTTTTTCTTTATCATTTTGTTAAATTCCTTGATTATTTTTACTCGATTTTGTTCATTTTCCCTGATTTGTGTTCAGTTTGCAGGTTATTTGGTTAACTTCTTTGTCCATTTTGAAAAATTTCATTCATCTTTCTGAATTTTTGGTTCATTTCCATAACTATTTAGATGATTTTTTTTGTCTACTTTTCATTCGTTTTCTTGTTTGCATTCATTATCTTTACCATATTGGTAATTTTCTTGAATACTTTGTTCATTTCTATCCATTTTCATTTAGTTGATTTACTATTTGAGCCATTTGTGTGATTTTTTTTGTTCATTCTCCAGATTATTTTACTCAGGTTTCTCTTAATCTTGTAAGATTTCAAATTATATTTAATAATTCTGTTTATTTTTTATTTACCATTTTCTTTCTCCTTTGTTTATTTTTTGATCATTTTATGATGTTTTTTAGCCTTGTTCATTTTGTAATTTTTTATTTATTATTGCCCATAATCTAGTTAATTTTTTTCTTGTTGTTAATTCAATTCAATTCTATTCTATTCTATTTGTATAGCGCCAATCATAACCACTGATTATCTCTAGGCGCTTCACAATTTGACAGTGCATATTTTGTTCATTTTTATGTATTACACTGTTTTACCTTTATAACTGGACAAAGCCACGGGAGCCACTGGGGAGGGGCTGACGAGCCACTGGGGAGAGGCTGACGAGCCACTGGGGAGGTGCTGACGAGCCACTGGGGAGGGGCTGACAAACCACTGGGGGAGGGGCTGACGAGCCACAGGTTGCAGACCCTTGCCCCAGTGCATGTTTGTGGTTGAGGGCAGAAGCCAGGGTACCTGGAGGGAACCCACACAGACACAGGGAGAACATGCAAATCACCGCAGTGTCCATAAAATATGATGTTACTATATAACTGGTGTGAATGAAGACACATACAATAGAAGTTAGTGGTGTTCATTCAGCAGCCGTGTTAAACTGTTAAGATCCTTTCTGTATGGAGTTTGCATGTTCACCCCATGTCTATGTGGGTTTCCTCCGGGCGCTCCAGTTTCCCCCATTTCAAAAACCTATACCTGTGTGTGTGTGGGTGTGTGTGTGTGTTCATGTACAATTACCACCACAGCCCACAAACAATTCATAAAAGTAGGGTTGCTTGGACACCAGGCTGCACGGGGAGTTGTAGTTGAAATTTCCAGCTGGGAACAAACAAACTCTGAGTACAAGTGGAATGCACTGTTAGGCTAACAGTATTCTTTGTTTCACCAGTCTTAATGCTATGCAAAGCTAACAGTTTCCCTTTTTTCCAGTCTTAATTCTATACTATGCTCAGTTTCCCTTTTTTGCCAGTCTTGATTCTATACTAAGCTAACAGTTTCCCTTATTTCCAGTCTTAATTCTGTACTAAGCTAACAGTTTCCCTTTTTTTCCAGTCTTAATACTCTGCTAAGCTGACAGTTTCCATTGGTTTTGAGTGTGTATGCTAAGCTAGGATAGCAGCTACAATTCAATCATAACATTTAGTAAATGTGAAGTTTTACTAAGCATCAAATAACTGAGCATGAAGTACAGCAACCTGTTCACTGTTTCTCTCTCCCTCTCTCTCTCTCTTTTACACACTATCTCTACATGTGTTTCCATGATGAATCACACACACACACACACTGAGTCTGAATCAGAACAGTGAACTCTGTGTGAGGTTACACATTTCTACTCACATTACAGTTGTGGGAATGTTTATCATCTCACCTGAAGGAGGATTTTAACCAATCAGAGCTGAGGGACAGAGGTCATCCCTGTATTGTTGGATTGGATAGATGGTTGTACAAGGTCAGAGGTCATCATCCACCACAGCAAACTGAGATGGAAACAACATGAACTTGTGAAAATACCTGAAACATAGGCGTTGTAGGTGGACACACCTGCAGGAGGACAAAGACCTGAAACAGAAACAAAAGACACTAACAAATGACCCACTAATAACATACAGTGTTATTAGTGAGATAAATCCCATTATTATACTTATACTCTTTTTTATCTTCTTCTCCCACTTCTGTATGTTTTTTTGTTGTTTAACTACTCCTATGTTTTTTCTCCGATTCAAACCATTCAAACTTCACATTGTTCATCTTATTCAGGACATCTCTGATATTGATTTTCAAAATTCTGTCCTTTATCATTTTTATAATAAGTTTTTTAACACATTTTTCCCATAGGAAATGAATGGAAAACTCTAACAGAATGTGTGGTTACCATGGCAACGACAGTGCTTTGATCTCGTGATTATTACTCCACTGGATGGTTCATTTAACTCTTGCACTTTTCCAGTAAGTTCAACTATTTGGACTCAGCAATCCCACGCCATCTCTTCAGGGATTGACAATCTACTAGTTATTATTGGGGTTTTTTTGCACGGTGCAGGACAACAGTTCTTCTGTTGTCATTGTTGTCCTTTCAAAATAAGAGCCCTGAAAGTAACCAAAAGGAAGAAGCTCTGTTTTTTTTAACACAACAGTTTTAAACCAACAGTTACCAGTGTGTCACACATCTCTGTCCATGTATATTCAAGGTGAGTTAAGGTATATTACAAATATGTGTCTGTGTCCAGGTGAAGATGCCATCCTCCGAATCATCGGCCTGCTGTTCAGTCTGTATCCGTCTGAAGGAAAGATGTCCTTGTCGTCGGGGTCTCCTCAACCTGCTCATTACTAAAGGTATCACACAACAAACAGCCATCACCTGCCCAGCAGTTTACCTGCAAATAAATGATCCTGTTAGATTTATTAAAGACAGCGTTAGAGCATCAATTGACAAATACTTTAATGACACGCACATCAATCAGTGACACAGTAACCATGACGTTACCACTGGCTTCTGATTAGAGGACATCCTGGAACTAGCTTGGAGCCAAATGCCTGAAGTGACCATATATGGATGAAAGGGGTGGAGCTGTGTGAGTGCAAGAGGTCAGGGGGCTAACAGGTAGTCTAGTGCTAAATGCTGGCTTACTGATGTAGTGAAAATCATTTGGTCACTCTGCGTTGTTGTTAGTGTAATGTTGGAATCTCATCAGCAATTGAGTGTCAGGAAAAAATGTGTTTATTCAGTGAACAGAAGCAGGGGGCAGAGCTTCAAACAGACCTGTTAAAGCCATAATATTTGATGTAAAGATGGAGTAGATCACTGATCTGAGGGTCCAAATAAAACCACTAAGACAATGATGATTTTTTTAGACACGTTCAATGAAAATCAAACTGAGGGCCCCTAGTGGACCAAAGTGGGATTATAACTGCTACTGTCCAGGACCAGTGATGCTTACATCTGTCTTTTGAAGGACTAGTCTTTACTCAGAGCTTTGGCTCATATGTGTTTTCAGTGTGTCTGTTGGCGCTGCTGTTCGGAGTCATCTGGTCCATCACAGAATGTATTCCTGGAGAGAATATGTTCAGCATTGTCATCCTCTACATCTGCTCTGTGTTGGGAGGAAAACTGGTGGGAATGATCCAACTTCCCACGCTGCCCCCATTCCACCCACTAATTGGTACGACCCGACCACTGAACACGGTTGGAATCAGTACCTGCTGTTGGTTGTCATGTTTTGTGTGTTGTTTGTCATGTGTGTGTGTTGTGTGTTCAGGGATGCTGTTGGCCGGTCTGGTGTTGCGTAACATCCCCTACATGACCAATGTCATCTTCATTGACCCTGAATGGTCTTCAGCTCTGAGGAACATTGCCCTGTCAATCATCCTGACCAGAGCCGGACTGAGCCTGGAACCGTCGGTATGGACGATTCACATGATTACGCTGAGGACATATCACATGACCACTGTGGTAAACTGTGTACTGTATGTTTGTAGGCTCTGCGTCGTGTGAAGGCCGTGTGCATCCGTGTTGCCATTGGGCCGTGTATGATGGAAGCCTGTACCATAGCTGTAGTTTCTCACTTCCTGTTGGGTCTGCCTTGGGCCTGGGGCTTCCTCCTGGGGTAAAACATACAACACAAAGATTATCACACACATGTATTTATATCCCTGTAGAGGTTTCATTGATTGGTTTCATTACCCAAACCTAAAATTTCACTTTATGCCCCAACTCTACCTCTTAGTCTTCACAAAGTGATCTAGATCTGTTGGACCACATTGGTATCCCCACAGTGAAAGGACCCTCCCCATTGTTTGGGCCAGATTCAGTTTTTGGACCCAACATAATTAGAATCTCTCAAGCCAGTACAATTCTATAGCCAGAGCCATGCCTGGAAAATGTTGTGTCAGAAAGGGCATTCCGTGTAAAACATGGTCAAAATGGTAAAAATGCAGATCTTCAAACCCAGTTGGAAGCTGATGATTTGCTGTGGCAACTCCAAATATGGAACAGCCAAAAGAATAACAAAAAAAACATAGTATGCACCCTATACAAACCCATATGAACACACTTTAACAGATTTATGCAAAATAATTACCTGTTTGACCAAATAAAATGATTCCACAACCTGTCAACACCTCATTGTTTTCTGAGATTCACTGTTTTCAGCTTAGGTTAAATTCCAGTTTGTTTGTTTTTTTGCAGGTTTGTTTTGGGTGCAGTGTCTCCGGCCATCGTCGTTCCGTCCATGCTGCTGCTTCAGAGAGAAGGATACGGAGTGGACAAGGTGAAAATCACTCCATCTGAGAATGTTGAGCTTTGTGAAGAGTTAAACCCTAAACCCAAATGGAAGTGGGCCATTTTGGTTTGAATATGTGATTTTGACCTGTTTTAACCATTTTCCCCCCTTATTATCGCATTCCAGCCCCAAATCCCTCCTGCATAATTAACCCAAGTGGCTCCAAATTTGATTAGTTTCATCTAGGTACTTTTGTGATGAAATGTTGTTAAATGGTAACTTTTTGTTGTATGACATTGCTATGGCAACATGATGAATTTAAGTATGTAGAAATGGTTCAATATAATAATTCTAGAAATTCAACTTCCGCAACATACTTTTTTGTGCAACTTGAACCAGTTGCATAAAAAAGCCTCTTGCAGTCAAACCCTAGACCCAACAGGAAGTCTATTTTGTAATGGATTTTGACATTGGAATAGAATTCATGTTTTCCAGTGTAAGATAATGACCTTAGGATGTGATTGTTTAACTCCAACAAAGACCATCTCTTAAGATCTGATGCCATAATAACTGGTCATCGAGAGCCTGATGTGCATGAAGGTCCAAGAGCCAGATCTTGTTCAACACTGTCAACAATGTACTGTAGATCTAAGAACCTTAAAGTAAACTAAAATGCGCTCGCACAAAACTTCAAAAATTCAGTCCCGGCCCCAGGTTTGACATAAGTGAAGCAAACTTTGTTGTCACATGTATCAGGTGCAAATGCACAAAAAAGTCTCCTGCAGTCAAACCATACTGATTCTGTAAGTATAAGTCACCACTTATAGTCACCACTATAAGTCAAGTATAAGTCACCACTTGCTGTTGTAAATCAGCCATTTTGGACAGAATATGTAAATTTTTGTGAAACCACCAATAGTGACCCTCGTGTCACTATTGGTGGTTTCTTGTGTGTCCAGCTTTGTAGGTTGATCGTTGAAATTAAATTTATTGTTTCTGGAGACCATCATGTTTTTTTTGTAGGAGAGCATTTGTTTGTTTTTTGTTTCTCAAACAAATGTATGGGCCTGAAAACAAGTTTTGAGCGCGTTTTTCCATAGGAATCTACTTCGTGGATTTCGCCTATTGCGGGTTATTTTTAGAACGCAACCCTCGCGATAAACAAGGGACCACTGTATTCCATTTACACAAACACATCTTGGAGAATTAAATGGATCAGCCTCATATTTTTTGAGTTTCATCTACAGATGTTTGTGATGAAATGGTATCAACAAGGTCATTTTAGTTTGTGGTGATAATGTCATGTGGTGGAAATGCTGCAAATTTCAATGTTTCATCTGAAATAATTCAGTATCACCCCATTGCAAATCTAAAACATGAAGGCCCTGCATTAGGTTTGACTCAGACTGGCCAGGTTTGGTAGAAAGATATATCAGGTCCAGACAAAGAAACAAGTCTCTTGGAGTCAAACCCTCAACCCAACAGGAAGCTGGCCATTTTGGACTGAACATGTGATGTCTGTCTGTTTTTTGCCATTTCCTGCTGTTGTACTGTCAACAGGGGCAGGAATATTTCACGTTTTCTTGAAGTTCTGATGGTGTTCTTTGAGCTTCTGTGATGTTTTCTTGAGGTTCTGGTGAAGTACTATTGATTCTGTTTCTCCTCTGTCTCCAGGGAATCCCGACACTCCTGATGGCTGCTGGGAGTTTTGATGACATTCTGGCCATCACTGGATTCTCCACGTGTTTGGGAATCGTCTTCTCCACAGGTCAAACCACAGTGGACTTCACTAGAACCGGATCTGGTGAAATTAATCATTATCAGACCCGGTTCTTTATGTACGAACAGGACTGTTCCAGGAGGTCCTGTAGGTCTGATCCGGTTCTGTTTGTGTTGGTTCTGCAGGTTCTACATGGATGAACATCCTGAAGGGTCTGTTAGAGATGGTGGGTGGAGTCATAGCAGGGCTGATTATTGGTCTGTTTCTCTGCCTCTTCCCTAGTGACGACCAGGTCAGTGCTTCAGCTACAGTCACCACTTTAGGAATGAGTTGGATTTTTTTCTTGATGACTTTTCTTAATATTTTCAATTGTACATCTGGAGTACAAACTTGAGGGAAAAAATGTGTTTTTCAAACCGGTAAATGATAATTGATGATCCAAGCTGTTGTCCAGTTTAGAATCAATTACAATTCAGTTAACTGCATAACAGTGGCAGCTCTAAACTGGATTGTGGTTCAGGTCCGATCCTTTTTCCGTGTCCACAGGAGGACCTGGTTCTGAGGAGGACAATGATGCTCTTGGGTATGTCCATCTTCTCTGTCTTCTTCAGCCAAGTCATTGGATTTGCTGGAGCTGGAGGACTCACTACGGTGGTGCTGGCCTTTCTGGCTGCTCTGGGGTGGGAGTCCAATAAGGTGAGACAGAACTGGAACCAGAATAAAATGGACTAGAACCCACCTGTGTCCCTGCTGTGTGTACTGAATGTGTGTCTGTGCTCCAGGCCCCAGTTTCAGCCATGGTGTGCCGGTCCTGGGATGCTGTCCAGCCCCTCCTCTTTGGCCTGATTGGAGCAGAGATCAACACTTCTGAGCTCAGCGCCAGCACTGTCGGTAAGGAGAACCGCATAGAACTGAGTCCAGATGAAATGACCACTTTGGTGGTCTAGATCAAGATATAACATACATTAATAGAGGAAAATAATATAAAAACAATGATAAAAACAGCCCCTCCTTGAAACTTTAGCTTATCATGCTGGAGGGGGTTGTGTGCCTGAGTGATCCTAGGAGCTATGTTGTCAGGGGTAATTCATCCCAAGACAGATCAGACTAATAAGAGTGATTCAGAAGACCCTTATAACTATGCCTTCCTGTGGGCCCACCGCCTGCAGGTAGGGTCGTAAGGGTCTGCTGCTGTGTGGTTTAGGTGGCAGCTGAAGGCAGGGGCCTGGGTGGTCCAATCCCTGGTCACCAAAACTAGCTCCAACTGGGAGGAGATCCTGGGGCAGACCCAAGTCACACTGGAGGGACTATGTCTCTCGACTGCTCTGGGAATGCCTGGGGGTCCCCCCAGAGGAGCTGGAGGAGGGGGCTAGGGAGAGGGAAGTCTGGGCTTCTCTGCTTTGGCTGCTGCTCTGAGACCTTGACCCGGATAACAGGAAGATGATGGATGGATGATAAAAACATAAAAAATGCAAAAAATAACAATAATTGAATATAAAAATGAATAGAACCAAAAAAACTGACCACCACCCCCCCAAAACAAAACAAAACAAAACAAAACAAAAAAAACAACACAAAATGCAACAGAGTAAAATCCAGAAATCCACTTTTGACCTCTAGAGGCCACTACATGGACTAAAAATCCAACAGAGTGGTTGTGGTCTCTGTTGTGTTAATTACGTGTTCAAAGATGGTTCAGGATGAACAGAAGCTGTGATGTGTAGGTTTTAGAAGGTCCATATGAGGTTACTGTGACCTCCGGTGTCACATCCAGGTGAGAGCGGTGGTGTCGAGTGGCTGGTAGGTGTCCAGCCGCTCAGTGGGTGCTAAGCATCTGGGGTGTGGTCGGCCTTCTGACTGGTGTCAGACGGTGGGGGTGTGTCTTTGTAGGACCGAGTCCCAGGTATGATACGGCCGGTGATGCTCTCTCATCCCTGTTCATTGTCCTGTGTGTGCGTTTTCTTATCTGTTGAATCTGTTGTGTTCTGTTAATGACCTTGGCGTAGTCCCGGTCCATAACTTGATTTTCCCTCTCACAGTGGTCTGAGATGGCTGATTTCACCTTTTTGTTTTGTTGCATGGGTTAGTGCTCCTGATGTCTCCTTTTCACATTCTTTTAGATGTTCGTTCCTCGTGACAAACATTCTACCAGTTTTGGCTATGTATGTTGAGTCAAAAGGTAAACTAACACACTAGCCGAGAGAAAGACTATATCATTAATAATGAATGAACATCTTTGGACTAAGGTCCTGCACAGATCTAACACCAGACCAGTACCAGGCCCAGGCCCATATTGTTGAAGTTGAAGGTCAGTTATTTCATCTGAATCTGATCCATCTGAACTGATTTAAAGTTCAGATGGATCTGTTTGTAGTCTGTCTGTCTGTTTGCAGGTGCCAGTCAGGTTTCTCTCCTGACACATAAGACGAATGGTATTTACGTTCCTCAAACCCCACAAAGGACATAAAAATAAGATTATGCACCCTACTCACTGAATGACCCAGACTTCTACATCAAACAAACAGCACTTTCAAAACACACACAAACAAAGGCAGAAACAAATGTCCTAATCAAACAATTCACAAGTATTTATTGGAACAAACGCAAAAACTCCACTACGGATTTTCCCACTGACCTTCCCAGAGTCTCTGTCTCTTCAACACAACAAAGTACAGTCCCAACGAAACCTTTAAGGGCCCAAGCAATGATGTAATGAAAGTAAAGTGTGTTTATCCCACCATATCACGGAGTAGACACCGTCAGACGATGTGGTCTGTACTCCGGTCTGGGTTTCCCAGTGACGATACGTGGGATGTGGCGTGTGTTTCGGGGTCCTGGCCAGAGAAACAGTGTGTGAAGTACTGTATGGAAGTATGCGGTGACAAGATGGCAGCATGGTTTATTATTGATGGCAAATTTCCACAAAGTGCCGGGATTAACATTAGTAGGATCCACTCTTAAAAATTCAGAAACCACACCTTTAATTCTAAGAAGCCTCTTAGAATTCTGGGTGTGGCCTGTATCGGCATCTGTCTGTTAATCGATCTGGTTGGTTCATTTCCATGTGGTTGTGTCTTTTCACTCAGGTCTGGGCATGGCCTGTATCAGCATCGGCCTTATGTTTCGTCTGATGTTCACCTTCCTGCTCGTTCATTTTGGAGGATTCAACCTGAAGGAGAAGCTCTTCATTGCCGTGGCTTGGCTGCCCAAGGCCACCGTACAGGTGTGTTCTGTCTCCGTTCCATAGATGTTCCATAGGTGTGATTTGAGGCAGGGTGTGGGGGGTTCAGTCCCCTCAATATTTATTAAATAAATATTGAGTGTAAAATATGAAAACAATTACATAACTAATGCAATTTTTGTGCCACTTTTAGTTTAATAAGTTTTTCATTTTTTAAATGATTTTGCTCATTTTTCATCATTTCTTGTATTTCTTTATTTTGTTGCTTGTTTTTAGTCATTTTTTTTATCATCTTCTGAATAATTGTTCTTCATTTTTGTTCTCTTTCTTGACTACTCTGCTCAGTTGTTTCTTGACTATTTTGTTTATTTTTCCCAATTTTCTTAAGTATTTTGTTCAGTTTTTTTGCATTTTCTTATTTCCATTGTTTTTATACATTTTTAAAATGTATTCTTTACTAATTTTATTGATTATTTCATTCATTTTTACTGATGACTATTTTGTATATTTTTACTTATTTTCCCACAAAACCTACACCCTTGCCCTGTGTTCCTATTGTGTTCTTATCCTGTTCTTACCAAGTCCTAACCGTGTTCTTACCGTGTTCTTAACAGGTTCTTATTATATCTATACCATGTTTTCTCTGTGTTCTTACTGTGTTCTTATCATGAGCTTACCATGTTATGTTCCTACCATGTTCTTACCATGCTCTTATCATGTTCTTACCACGTTATTGTGTTCTTGTGGTGTTTTCTCTGTGTTCTTACCAAGTTCTCACCATTTTTGCCGTGTTTTTATCATGTTCTTATCATGTTCTTATATTCTTGCCATGTTCTTGTCATGTTCTTATCATGTTCTTACTGTGTTCTTACCATGGTCTTGTTGTGTTCTCGTGATGTTTTCTCTGTGTTCTTACTGTGTTCTTGCCGTGTTTGTACCATGTCCATGCCATGTTTTCTCTGTGTTCTAACTGTGTTTTTACCGTGTTCTTGGCGTGTTTTCCCTGCATTTTTATCATGTTGTTACCGTGTTCTTGCCATGTTGTCCCTGTGCTCCAGGCTGTAATCGGCTCTGAGGCGTTGGACTTGGCGAGGCACATGTTAGACGACAACCTGATAAAGTTTGCTCAGGACGTACTCAGGGTAGCGGTATTAGCCATCCTCATCACGGCTCCAATTGGAGCTCTGGGAATTGGACTGACAGGACCACACCTCCTGACTCGACAGGTCAAAGGTCAGCACTCACTCTAAATGTCCTGGAACGTCTTTGTCCCATATTGTCCTGAACGTAGCTGTTTCTGTCACCAGGGTATTTTTTAAATTCTAGGTCTAATATTTATGGTTGCTTTAATTTCAGCAGCTGAAGCTGAAGCTGAAGCTGAAGCTGAAGTGACATCTCCAAACGCCAACGGAATCAGGCCAGAAAAAGAAACCGTGACGCTGGAGAATGAAGTATAAAATGTGCAGATTTATTATGTCTCATGTTAGTCATGTTTCACGTTTTTACTGTGTGTTATATTGAACCAGGCTGTTAATTCTGCTGTAAATGATTCACATAGATATCTGCATCTGTGTCTTTAATTCAAATATGAACACAGCTCATGCTAATATAACTTGCCAATGATGTTTGTCATTCAAATATGTGTCATTATTCTATACTTTCTTTCAGCAGACTTCAGTTTCATGACTTTACTCAGCAAATTCTGATAAATGAGATGATATGAAACCTCAATCAGATGAATCATTAATTATTAACCAGTCATGTCCTGGTTTGTTCAGATTGATTTATATTCATACATCAAACATTTTCAATCCTGTTTGACATATTTATGTCTGATTTCACGGTGATTATTCATCTGTAACTTTTCTTGTAAATGTTCCATTAATTAAAAGCTCTATAATAATAATTGTCATTTGTCTGAATAGATACACAATCATTTGCAAAAATATTATTACTTTATGACAATTTCTTCAAATGACGTGATATTTATGTCTTTAAAGCCATAATTTGAGTATTTTTCCATGGAGATATTGATTTTTTTAAGGACCTGATTCCTTTCACTTACAAAATGTCACATCCTCTCACTTAAACTCTGCCTCCTCTCATTCTTCTTTGTCTTCTCGAACACTCCTGTCTCGCACAAATGTTGCTGCGCGCCGCAAGTCCTCCAGACATCCTCGACCTTGCTGTGAAGATACACCACATCCAGCTGCAGAGTCTTTAATGCAATGAAGCAGTTCACCTAGAAGAGGAAAAATTCTGATCCCAAACTGCAAGTACATAATGCACTGGAGGGTTCCAGGTGAGACGACCAGTGGTTTGGTTAATGAACACTAGGACCTCCGACAGCCAACCATTTGATGGATGTCCCCAACAGCTGCAATGGTGGAAGAGGTCTTCACCAAATGACCAGGGCATGTGATGCTCTCCAGCCTTGGTGGGGAACTCACCTATACAAGGTATACCTGGTAAGAAAAGCAATGCTGAAACAGGATAGATGGAGCTGGGTGAATAGCGGCTGATGATTAATGGATAAATCCTCTCATTCAAGATACTCCTCCTTTCACCATCAAATTTCATTTCTTCTTGATAAAATTCCAATATAAATTCATCATCTTGCGCTTACTCCTGATCAAGATTGCGGAGGCAGCAGCCTAAGCAGAGAAACCTCTTCCAGCTCCTCTGGGGGTCCCACAGGCGTTCCCAGGGCAACCAAGACTAATAGTCCCTCCAGCATGTCCTGAGTCTGCCCTAAGGCCTCCTCCCAGTTGGAGCAAGTATTGGCAACTAGGGATTGGACCACCCAGGCTCCTGCCTTCAGCTGACACCCAAACCACACAGCACTGGACCATTAAGACCCTTCCTGCAGGTGGTGGGCCCACAGGAAGGCATAGTCATAAGGTCTTCTGAATTACTCTTAGTCTGACCTGTCACCTAAGGCTGCTTTCACACCTGTTAGTCCGGTACAGTGGTTCGATTGGACCCACAAGTTGCTACAATGTTGCAATTCTC
>JAQQAE010011504.1:0-13586 GCA_029823295.1 Pseudamia nigra | reverse complement strand
CCAGGATCAGAACTTGGGGGAGAGAGGGGGGGTCTTTGGTATTTTTGAATTTAATGAGTTGTATTTTTTGAAGTTTAATTCATATAGAGTCTCTTAAGACCCATAAGGCAAGATATATAATGCAAACAAGATTACAAGATGAAAATTTAGCATTTTAAAAGCATTTTCTTGATTATTTTGTTCATTTTAGGGGATTACTTTATCCTCTGTTCAGTCTTGAACATTTTCTTGCTCTTTTTGTTCATTTTGTCAGAAAAGGGGGGGAAAAAATCCTTTTTAATTTTGTTCCTTTTGCTCCTGTTCTTGACTGGTCTTTAAGCTCATTTTAGGAAATAGTTATTCCTGCTTTTTGTTTTTATTTTTTCTCATTTTTTGCCCATTTTATTTTTGTCATCCTTTTCTGTTCCTTTCCTTCATTATTTTGTTTATTTTTGTTGCGTTTCTTGACTGTTTTGTTAATTTCTGTTCATTTTGTGGATTTTTCTGTTTGGTAAACCTCAGTTCAAACACACCTTCAGGGTTTCTGGAGGTGTGTTTCCCACTACTGGACATGAAGATTTAGATCAAACCATCATGTCATCAAAGACTCATTCATACAAATGTACATCATGAATGGAATGAAGAAGGCAAACATGGCTTTACTTTTTTTTTTTTCCCCCAATGGGCTACTGTAAATGCGACTGTGCCTAAAAGCTGAAATCTATAGCACATTTCTGAATACAATAATCTACATTTTTAAGGAGGCTCATATAAAAACTGTTATAAAAGGGTCTAAAAATGCCCGTGGTTTATATTAAATGTTGTATGAGTTCTCTGGCAGATTCTCTCTCAAAAAATTGGACTAACTATAAACAAAAATACAAAGTCTTATACAATTGCCAGCTTTCAAAATGTTAAAAATGTGGACAAACCAGGTTTTATTTTCTTCAATGTGAGGTTCAGTCCTGATGATTCAGATTGTGTGAGAGCTCCTGATAATCCACCCTCCCACTTTATTATGTTTTTCGCCTCCAACCACAAACAAGGTGACACCATCAGAGGCAGCTCTGAAAGCAAATATACTTGTGTTAAAATTTCCTCCTCCTCCATTTCTGCTAATGTAAAATCTGTAGTGTTTTAGCCCTCGTTGGTTTTTCCTCTAATGCAGTGTGTCATTCATTACATTATTCTGCCTCGGATTGTGCATCAGCTGACACGTTCCCGTGTGGGCCAAGGTAAACATACACCAGGTTGTTAGAAATTCTGCCAAATTGGCTACAGGAAACAATCCACATAATCCCCTGGTAATAAAGTCTTGATATTCATAGAGTCCGCTGACAGGAAATCCCTGACAACTCCTTTTATTCCTAACTCTAAGATGTCATGAGAAGAATAAGGCTCATCCCAGACAAGGATTGTTTTCATTATTAAGACGCTTCTCCACGACTGGAGCTGTGTTATCCTGAGTTTATCTGGTAGCCACAAGACAAGAGCTTTGAAAAACAAAGTCTGAGGCTCATTCTGATCTGGAAGTCGATGAAAATCATGAACCGGGTCAGATTTACCCCATTTTGTCAACTGTTCATCAATCTGTTATAATAAACCCTTGAAGTTTCCTAGTTTTTGACTTTTTCCATATTGATAAATAAAATCTGCAACTCCATATCAGAATTATGGACATTTATACCTAAATAATATCCTAAAAATCTACCTACATTGGTTTTCACTGTATTTAACACTTATATTTGGAAATGCACATTAGCCATCAATTAGTTGTGTTTTTACAATATCTTTTTTGTAGTTTATTAGGTTTAAGGTTAAATTTGGAATTATATGAGCAATAGTAATACTTGTAGTAAATGAAAATAATTGTGGCTAATATGGGTGGATGTGTTCCCCCATCTAAAGTGATACCAAATATATTCTTAGGCAACCGCATTTGTTTGTTTGTGATTGGAAGAATACATGAAGTCATTTGTAACAGTTTAAAATGGAAAAGAGACGGAGACTTATGATCCACACATCTCATTTCACTGTTATTTTGGATTGATTTGTACTGATGTCCTTAAAGATGCCTTTGTTATAGATTTAGAGGCCAAAATACCAATTTTGATTTAAGAAACTTGAGACATTTATTTGTGAAAAGAATGACTGAATACAACGACACGGGACTTGAAATGATGTCCATGTAAATTTTGGCCCATTTGGTTGTTTTATAAGTCACATTTAAAGGAGACATATGACCTCCAGAACTCTCCAAAACCTCCTTGATATGTTTGGATAAGGTGCCAGGGAGTCTGTCAGGAAATGGGCATTTAATGGAGCCCAATTGATACAAGGCTGAAAAGCAGGAGTATTCAGACATGGTAGAATGAAGGATTTCTGTTATATCTAGAGCTGAAATTTAAAGTACACATTTCAGAAACACATTTTCACCTTGGAGACCTGTAAATCATGATCACTTTTAAAATCCGTATGTTGTAATTACTATTTGGGTTTATTTTAAGAGTAGGTATTTATAAGAGGGCACACAGAGTGTTTTTACAGAGTAAAGACTGGGTAGCAGCATAGAAGTATGAGTATTGGTGGTTGGAGTGCTCTTTCTTCTCTCTTTTGCTTCACACATGCTCCTTCACTCCCTCACCCATCTCTCTCTCTTTCTCTGTTGGTCTCTCTCTCTCTCTCTCTCTCCCAGCCTCCTCAGTGTACAGTTGGCCTCGGGGCTCCACTTTCCAGTGGAGCCAGTGAAAGGAGGGGCCCTTTTGTGTGAATTAGGATAATGGCTGACAGCAGAAAGCAAAACAATTACACTGGCATAGCAGTATACACACTGCATATGGCTATGTCTAATCAAGCAGGGCGCTGTGGCAAAGCCAAAAATGTGACCATTTAAAAAACCGGGTTAAAGAGTTTAAAGTTGATGATTACTTTTAATAGATTGGCTCTAAATAATGCAGCGTGCCAAGAGAAAGTTAGTCTAGTTACTAATGTGTGGTTATTCGTCTTCTTCAGTGTGGGCCATATTAAGGGACAGGGGTCATGAAACTTTGATGCACACTCTGTGTAGCTCTGCACAGGACAGTCTCAGCAGTCACTTGAACAGAAGCTGAGGAAATTAGGGGAAATGTTCCGCAGACAAGGAAACTATTTTGAATGGGCCACTGGACATTTTTCTCTGTCCACCATCGACAAATCTGTTCCGACTTCATGCTCGGCTTTCTGGTGCTCTGTAATATTTACCTCACTGCATGCAAGAATCCATTATCGGCACAGAGAAAAATGAAAACTATGTAATTTTTTTTGTCACATTTATAAAAACACCATTGGTACTTAATGCTGTTGAAGTATTAACTGCCATTAATGTGCTTTTAAAGTAGAATTTTCTCAAATGTATTTATTTTTATTGCGAATTCAGAGGAAATTTTGTTTCAGCCACATGCGTCCACACAGTTTAAGAGTAGAAAATTCTCTTCACCTGTGTTTTTGTGCTGCTGCTTAAGTGTAAAAACAGCTAAATGCCCTCTGTACGGCATAACGATAAATAAATTAGGAAATCTCTTTGTACAATGTGCATGTAACAATGGCTGAAAATGATTTTGTGCAGATTAATGCAGAATAAGCAAACTGAGCGTGCAGGTTGGATGTTTAACCTTACAGAACAGTAAAATGCATAATTTAACAGACATTTTAATAACATGCAAAGCGTGCAAAAGTGGACAGACTTGTGAGTTATTAATTCAATACAGGTCCGAGGATAAGAGCGGTACAAGTATTTTAACTGCAAACATACCGTAGATGACATGCTACTGTTATGTGTAGTCTGTAAGAATGAGGACCAATTAATCAACGATAAGGATAATTGTTGTTTTTGCACAAAAACTTTCAGGGTGTGTAGTTTTTAAAATGAGAGAAACATTTAATGAATTGGAGATAAACGCTGATTGTTGCAGTGGGGACAAGAGTAGAACTGTTGCATTGGACTTTTTCAAATCACTGCTCAAACCCCACCTTTTCAGCACAGCTTTTAATCCCTCCTAATGCTGTTTATTGATGTAGACATTTATTTAAATGTTTTTTAATTGTTAGAGTACATTATAAAAATTCCAAATAGTTTAAGTGTAGGCCAACAGATTTAGGCTTTGACTCACACAGAGCTTCTGCTTTCATTGGTGTTTGTTTGCAGATTACATGGCTCACAAAGTTGTGGAGAGATTTGAACATTGTCAAAAATGGCTCCAGATTTTCTGGGTGATCTGGATTATGGTCTGGCTCCAGGATTTTTTGAAAGGGTTTTTTCACAAGACTTGCAAGATCAGGCCATGTTTAACTTTTTCTTTTATTTCCACAAACAGTACTCAGAAAATTTGGCAAAAAAGAGCATTATCATAGGTTCTACCAACACCATAAAGTTTGATCTAGATCCTGGTGATGTTGTGGATGTGGTGTCTCGAATGCTTCTAGGAGGGAACTGGCTGCCTCAGAGGAGGTGTGTGGTCCTGGAGCAATTTATAGGTCCATGTAGAAATCTGTTGCACTAGGAGGCTGTTTTTTGTGTATTTTTACCCAGTACAGGATTTGAATCAAAGCCAGTGACGGCACTAATCCACTTTTAACCTCCCTTTTTTGTGTTATTGAGCCTTGGTGTGAGCCTGAACACACTCGCCCTGTGTTTGCTTCACTTTGTAGGAAGGATGTCTTGCCATCAGTAAATGTCCATTAGAGTTGTAGTTTCCAGATAACATCGGCTTTTGTGAAATGAGTGATCCAGTACCTACGGCGGGTCCTCCCACCTCCTGCAGACATGTTTCTCTTAGCTCTTCGCCCATGGCTCACTGTTTCTGCTGCAGCAAACATCGTGCCAGATATTGCCCACCTACGGCCCCCTTTCCTGCCCTCACTTGGCACCGCTGGGGTGGGAGATCTGAGCTGTTACCGTCCTTGATAACCTCCTACACCCACCACCTCCCTCTTTCTCATTCTGTGCCTTTTTCTGGAGTTCTAGCTGTTTTTTCCCTCACATCTTTCTTTTCTTTCTGCATCTTCTCATATTCTGTTTTCTTTATATATTCCATCGTTCCATCTCCCCGTTTTTTTTGGTTTTGTCTTTTTGACCCATGCGTCTCTGCATCTTGTTTCTTAATTTTCCTGCACCCCTTTTCCAACTCCCTACCTGTTCAAAAGCTCCCCCTCCCTCCAAGACAGGGATTTAACAGAGAGGAAAAAATGAGAAGACCAACACTGACAGAGAGAGAGAGGGAGTGAGAGCGAAGGGAGTAGAAGAGAGGGAAAGAAAAAGAAAAACAGGCAGCATTTTAATTGCTTTTTAAAAAAGTGGAGATGAAAAACAGAGTTAGCCCGAAGGGGTATGGTGAAATTCTAGCTGGAAGAATTGCAAGACCATATGAGAAAGGAACACCTCAGGCAAAACAGGGAGATGAGTATTGGTTTTTTATAAAGCATTTTGCATCGATTTCCAGAGAGAAAGCGAGTAAGGCAGAGGGAGAAGGATGGAGACCGAGGGAGAGAGAGAAAGAAAGAGAGTGAAAGAAAGAAGACAGAACCATCTTTGCTCTTCTTTTTCACACAGTCAAGTCACAGAAAAGAAACAGGATGAATTTGATGTGATAGCTTCGGTGTCTAGAGTCGACACTTTGGGGACAGACAGATACCTGATACAAGCATTAAACACAAGCATACACACTATTACAAAGGAGAGGGTTGTAATTGTAAATTCAGTAAAATGAGTTTGCGAGTGAGACGCCAGCCCTGCTGTTTGTTCATTGACATTCCCACTGTGACTCCCTTCCAGTGTCTCTTAATAGAGTTTGACAGTGCCATCGCTGAGGCAGTGCCGCTTGTGTCCAGGCCACTGGATGTGGTTTTCCAATAGATCTTGCGATTTTTCTTTGTCATACAGCTTCAGCTGATGGCAGTGTGATTAAAGAGTCGATTATGTGAAATGATAATGGCAGCATCACATACTTTGTTTACATGTGTACTAGAGTCCCTCTGTTATTCCAAATATGGAGGTATTCTGAATTTGACAGGGGTCATGTAAACTGCATGTTCTAGTTGGATATTCTGAATTAGTTTTTTTTTTTCCTGAATAAGATGTGGGACATTGGCCATTCTAGGATCAGAAGAGGGGCTCCTGGGTATTTTTACAACAATAGTTTTAATGAGTTACTACTTCTTCTTTCGACTGTTCCCCTTAAGATGTCACCACAGCAAATCATCTGTTTCAACCTGACCCTGTCATCGGTGTCTGTTTCTCCCTCCGACTAGCTGCATGTCCTCTTTCACCACATCCATACATCTTCTATTTGGTCTTCCCCTTTGCCTCTTGCCTGGCAACTCCATCTTCAGCACCCTTCTACCAATACATCCACTGTTCCTCCTTGGCACGTTTCCAAACCATCTCAATCTGACTTGGTCTCCAAAACATCCAACCTGAGCTTTCCCTCTCTGTTCATTCCTAAACCTGTCCATCCACATTCCTAAAGAGAATCCCACCGTCTTTAACTCTGCCACATCCAGCTCTGCCTCCTGTCTTTTCGTCAGTGCCACCATCTCTAAACCATACAAAACCTTCCTTTTGACTCATCACTGCTGAAAAAACTAATGCACAGTTTGCAGAAGTGTTCAACCTTTTTCATTCCATCATTTTCTTGATTATTTTGTTCATTTATGTTCATTGGAGGGGGTTTATTTTGTCCATTATGTTCAATTTTAGTAATTTTGTTGCTCATTTTTATTCATTTTCAGTAAGACCCTTCACTGCCACTATCATAGCTTGTTTATATTGCAAAGGCATTCCAGCGTTCTCTGCTGAAGAAGCTGTGAGGTTTGTTTTAGGATGAGAATGAGAAAATTACTGTAGGTATTGAGTTTCCTGCAATTTAAAACAAATTCTCCAAAACACTACACCCTAAATATATTACAAATGTCAAATGCTGAAAAGGAGAAAACTATCTTTAATTCCTGAAATGCAAAATTTAGCATTTGCAGAGGTGAAATTCCATGCATTACAAGTGAGAGGGATGCAGGTAAGCATCAGGGAAAAACCACACAAAGAGCAGGGGAAATGAATATCTGTCTGAGGGTATCTCGAGGCAACAAGATGTGATGAAAGTTTAAAGATAACAGCAATTTCCAGTCTTTGCTTTGATGAAGCCCTGTAGCCAACTTCAACCGAGTCCTTAATCTTGCAGCGCACATAGAAGGGGTTAACCACTGAAACTAAACAGCAACAAGTGTCTGATTACAGGAGTCTTGTTGACATTCAGTAAATATGGAAATTGTAAATATAGGTACGATTTACAGTCACTAAAATACTGTGATAATGTGGGTTACTTATTTATTTTCTTTAATATGTTTGTGATTTTCTAACATAGATCACATCTGACCTCTCAGCCCCTGTAAGATCATGTGCACGTGCATTCATATATTTGCAGAGTGCTGCATTTTAGCACTAGAACCACCAACGGGTCAGATTTACCTGCTGCTGTTTTTGTTTTAATAAAATATTGTAGCCCCCACCACAACATTTTATGACTTTTCTTAACATTGTGTAATTTTGCACACCATCTTGTACTGTAGCTGATATAAATCCATATTTGAAACATGCGAGCATCGTACCTAAAATAGCCATGGGTCAAATTTGTCCTAATGAAGTAATTTCATTAAGTTAATTTTTTTTGCACATTTTAGATTTAAAGAGTCAATGTTTTTAGATGGATGGTAGGCTATAGATGGATTCACTTCTAAAACAAAATGTAAGATACAGAAAATACTTAATAAATGGGGTGGAATAGGTCGTGATATTTGTGTTTTACAAAAGAAATGGCAAATCATTATTGGATGCAAAAGATGAGAGATTTGTGACTCAATATGCATATACCATGTTGTTATACCATTTTCAATGTCTGTATACACTAATTTATTCTGTCTATGCAAATTGATTAGTCGTCTTGAAGATGATTTAATTATAACCAAAGACCAAAACACGGGTTATGATTAAACCAAGTCAAATCATGGCATTATTTGTGAAGACAGTTACAATGGCATTGGATGTTTTTATAAACTAGAAATTATTCTTGGATAAAATTGACCTATTTGGCTATTTTTTAAATATACAATGAATCTAATGTTAAAGGTTCAGAATTGAGCAGAGAAAGGTGATCTAATCTGCAGAAATGAAACCTATTGTATGGCAGCTTATGTGTAAAAGACGTCAGAAGTATGTCATAACTTGGTGATATTGGGTTTTTTTAGTAGTCATATTTTTTGTTACTTTGTTTGACTTGATATTACTAAATGAGTAATATGCAAGCAAATCTCGTAATCTAAGTATTAGCCACAATTTACAAACCAGTGAAAACGCAAGTATGAATTATGTTGACATGTTGTTAGACCAAAAACATTGTTAAGGCTCAAATTTATTTTCATATAATCTAGTGGGCAATGTCCAAATTTTCATGGGGACCTATTTTAAGAAATGACACAACCTTGCAACCCAAATCATAAATCTGTAAATGATGAGCAATATGTGCATAAATGATCTCATCATTTTAATTACTGCTTCATAATTGTACAAGGCTCCAAATACTATGATGTATTTAAAGAAATCAGTTTTTATGTATCTGACATGTAAAGATTTTAATAGCAAATTATTACATTTAGGCAAAATCAGCAACCTCTGATTTCTTTATTATCAGCAAAACAAAGAATATTAGGAGCATAATCTTCAGAACCACACCAATATTAAATGGCTGAATTCCAAATTTGTGTTGCAACCAAAATAAATTCTTCCATGACCACCTATGGATCCCGACCCAATGTTTAACAATTGATACAGCGGAGCTAACAGGTAAATTGTCAAACTGGCAGATAACAGAAAAATTAGACTTTTTTTAATTTCACCTTTATTTAACCATAGGTAGATTTATCCATTATGTACAGTATAACAGAGATTCTGAAGGGCAGTTAGTGTCACAGACAAGGAAATGAACAAACTGAGTTTTAGATTCTGTTGCAACTCGTTCCAGTTACAAGAGGCTGCCAGTTGAAATGAGAACGTCACAGGAGGTGTGGGCTCCTGGGATAAGTAAGTTAATGTAGTTACTGAAGCGTAAGTTACGGTCACTGTTATGGATATTGAGTAGAGAGCAGGGGTTTTGCCAATTATGGTTTTATAAATGAACTGATACAGGTGGGTCGGTCTGCGGGAATGAAGTGGTGACCGGTTGACACAGGAGTAAAGAGATGATGTGATGGCATCAAATCTGAATTATTCATTATCATCATAGTTGCATTAACTCACTGGAATTTTGTCTTGGGCTGCATTTGACATAATTGTAAATGTACTTTGGTCATTTTTCATTTAGGGTTTAAAATAATAGAAAATTGGAGAAACAGGACAGGAAGCAAGTTGATGTATAACACAAAAATGATCACAATGAAAACATTGAATCTTCACTTCTGAGATGGTGTCACCTACAAAGTTGACTATTTTGACTTGCCTTCACATTTGGTGAAACAAAACTGTTCTTTTTTTAGCCTTGAGCTTGTAATCAGTGATGGCTGAATTACTGGGAGGTATTTAATACCCTCATATAAGCAGTGCAGTCACTTTTGTCTGAGGTTTTTTTTTTTTTTTTCCATTCCTAATAGTCATGCTGCAGATGTAAAATATCGGTGTAGATGTCCTCTTTGCATTACTGAGTCACTCTTCACTATTTGCTACCTCTGTTGCATTTCCACCTCTCTGACAGATGGAATAATAGAGCTGTAATGCTACTTTCATGCCATTAATTTCTGTAAGTACAAGCAGCAAGCGTGTGTGTTGTTGTAATCTCTGTGCAGAAGGGACACTTCAAACAAGTCTGGAATGGAGGAACTGTGCCTTAAGCCCCTTGTTTCAACCTGGGATGCTAATGCATTTCAAGCTTAGTGCTAATAAAATTGAAAAATAAATGGAGGGTAATTGTTTCATGCATTTGAAGGGAGCTGGCTCATTCAATTTTGCGTGTATGTGTGTGTCTGTGTGCGCGGCTGTCTGCCTGCGTGCACGCGTGTTTGTGTGTATTTCAATTTTCAGAATCAGTCGTCTGTTCAATGGCACCGAGCCCATCGTGTTGGACAGCTTGAAGCAGCACTACTTCATAGATCGGGATGGCGAGATATTCCGCTACATTCTCAGTTTCCTCAGGACCAGCAAATTGCTCCTTCCAGATGACTTCAAGGTATGAATTTACACCACAACATACTGTATTGTGTGTACTTGTCTGCTCCATCAGCCTGCACAGTTTGAACAACATAACATGAAAAGCTGGGGTTTTGTAAAACCATCTGCCTCGGTAGCAGTTGCACAGTAACATTGTGTTAAACTCCTTCTCCGGCTTATTTTTCTCGAGATAAAACACCACGTTCGGACATGTTTGTATTTAAGAGTTGCACAGTTTTGTTTGCTTTGCTGTACACTCACCCTGTTCCCATTCAACACATTCTTTACCTGTAGTCTACAACGCACAGCAGTTAGTCAACTCTGGGAGAAAAAGTGCACATGCAACACACATTTGGAGTGTATAGTAGTGAGCAGGTTGATGCTAACTGAGGTGGAGTTGAGCCCTTTAATGTGTGTGCCAAAGCCTAGAGATGTTGTTTTTACTCAGTGGTTTCTATACAGGTGAAATAGTCAGTGTACCTCCATACAGACAAGGTCAAATAACACATTTTAATGTGTTTTGGAAGGTGCCTTTTGAAATTGATCAGCCTACAGATTACTAGTTACTCTGTTACTCTGCAGCTCTCTCCTCTGGGTTCAAATTGAGCTCAGGGTGGTAAGATATGCATTTATCACTCCCCTAGTGCGGACATTGCTGCTTTTCTACTGATGGTGTGTATTGAGCGCTCCTCAGTTCAGCACAGCTTTGCTTGTTTTATGGACCAACAGGTTGATTTTCCACATATAGGCCCCAGCTGGTCATGTACAGTAGACGACACAATGTAAACACATCATAATGTTACTTTTGCGTGACGGTAAAGAGTCGTGACCTTCAGAATGAAATGTAGTTTTCAGGTTTTTTTTTCAGGTGTGAATATAGTTTTGTAGTCCTAACATCTGATGGTTTTGTCAACAGCGACGTCAAGGATCTGCATAATATTATGTCATGTTTATGAACTTGGTTGGAATCACAGCAAAGGAGGGGACAGTAAATAGTCCCCATATTCATCCATGGAAACTGGTCCCATGTAGAGCAAACATAAAAAGGCATGCTGAGATATCAGTGGAAAAGGAATATAACGGTGTTCTGCTGATGCAATGAAAGATTTTTAACGTGAGTTTTTTGACTAGACTAAATATGAATATAGATGAACTGACACCTTTTCACACCTTCTGACTGAATCCAATTGTTCATTAGAGCTTTTAACCCACAAAGACCTAAAAGACCACACACAGCACAGTCAAAGTTTTCATAATTGCTGTTTGCAAAGTTTTTTTTAACAATGCAAACAGTGACAAACTGACTGTTTAACTATTTGACTTCATGATGCGACTAGAATGTTTCTAAAAGAGAAATACAAAACTCTTCTGGCTAGGTCTTTAAGATTTAACGGCATACATGTATATCCCACCTAGCCGTATAAAAGTACATGTGATTAACCATAGTCTGCAACAAAGTGTAGATTTCCTACAGCTCAAAAACACAAGTGGGATCACTTCTCGTTCCCTGTCAGATCACTTGAATTACTGTATGCTGAAATCTAATTACAGATTTTTTTGCTCAGTAACACCAAAACCTATCAAGCACTGCAGCTTTAATGTAACAGTTTTAATTACATTATCACAAAATGTATTGTACTTCATCTGATTAGTTTGTGTGATTATGTTTCGAGCAAATGTATAAATTCAACTCTGAGAATGTATTAAAAACAATACTCAGTGTGAGCTCATGCCAGGGATTGGAGCCTGACTAGATGTATAAACGGCTTCTCGTGGCTGTTCTGGTCTTGGTGGCAAGGCTGACCCTGCGTTGTGTGGAAATCTGATGGCACTGCCACACAAAACGTACAAAAACAGAAATACATTATACTCTATTTATTCTACTGATAGCATCCATTAAGCAATGACAGAATACATTTCTAATCCCCGAAATGAGCATAAACCATAATTCACTTCACTTTCAGCAACTCGTAACAGATTATAAACACACATGAATCTGTACAAACATGCACTTCACTCTTTCTGGGTCACTTTGCAGGAAACACCCCTGGTTGCGATATATCTAAAATATACTATACGGTCAGAGACTGATTTACAAATAAGTTTTAAAAAATCATGTTTTTCATAGCCCAGCAGCTGGTAAAGGAGTATTGCAACAGTGGTTTTATGTATCAGGTCTCTATAAGCCATTATCAAAGCAATGAGTAAACCACATTAACGAAATTATGATGTAAAACTAAAATAATGAACCAAGTACAACTACACAGTAGGATGATAATTTTCAAATGTGTCACTGCGGGAAGTATTTAAAATTCTACACAGATCTCTGAAATAAAAAAATACTGGTTATCAAGGCACCAAGGATCATTTGTTATCCCAACTATGAAAACATGAAAAGAACTGAATATAGAACCCAGGTTAGTGATTGTATCACTAGCAGCTGTAAGTCACAACCCCACACGCCTATATGATGTGGCAATGTGTGGATTCTGCCTAAAGCTTCTCTCCGTTTCAGGGTATTATCCAATAATATTCTTTCCTAGGTGGATCCCTCCTTTTCACTTACATTCCACCTAAACTTGTGTGACCTTTCCATGAGGCTGCTGCTTGTTCATCATTCATTCTCCAACAGGGAACAAGGCGAGGCTAAGCCACACGGTGCCAGGGGCAAACTCTCCAGGCCTCACGGATAGTCTGAATGAAAGCCAAACCTCACACAACACAACATGACATGAAAGCCCTGCGTATTTGGCAAATGATGGCCTGACTCAGTGCCGATTCATTTATTCCTTCTTATTCATGCTTTCCCTCCCTTTCTGTGAAGTCTTGACAGTCCAATCAGGCACCACAGCTGAAGAACGCTATGGGCTTCATTGTTTCAACCCATTATGATCCCGCCATATAAGCCTGTGTTGATCTGCATACCTTTCAATTTGCGTGAAGCCAGGGAAAAAAAATGCAAATAGTGTGAGGCAGAATTGAGCATGTCCTTATCTGAACACAATCAGGCTTGCCGTCGCCCGAGGGCTGGGTCTGTTCTGCTGCTGGCAGCCACGGCACTGTGTTTTGCTAAATCAATGTGAAAGTCTGAGCAGAATAGAAATTTTTTTTTTTTTTTCAGATTACATGAGTGGAACAAAATATTCACTTTTAATATCCTCCCTCGTCTCATTATTCAAACTACAATTAATCACAGCAGTGTAAGCAATGCTCAGTCATATTGAGGGTGTAAAGCGTTAAGAGTTAGAGGCCTCTGCGTCGGTTTATTCAGGCTTTCTATTGCACTTTAAATCAATGTTGCTTTGTTTCTTCAGGTATTGAATAATACAAATAAGAAAACACAGTGTGTTGTTTTTTTTTTTTTTTTTTCTTTAAACAACCA
>JAQQAE010011503.1:0-13586 GCA_029823295.1 Pseudamia nigra | reverse complement strand
ACCTCCAGCAGAACCAGCGGCTCAGGGTAGGCGGCCATCTGCCTCGACCGGTTGGGGTTAGTGGACAGAGGTGAGACGAAAGAAAAGAGTAGAGTAGAAAAAGTAATTTGCAACAATTTCAAAAAACTTTTTCATATTGTCATTATGCGGTGTTGTGTGTAGAATTTTGAGGGGGAAAATGAATTTAATCCATTTTGGAATAAGGGTGTAACATGAAAAATTGTGGAAAAAGTGAAGCGCTATAAATACTTTCCGGATTCACTGTATATGAAGGTCTGAAAGGGATAGTTTCACTATATTTACCACCTAAGAAAAATCTGAAAACAATAGTCAATATCCCTTTAAGTGTCTGATGTCTTTAGAGGATTTTTTTTCTCAGTGCTATTCAGCCCTTTCCCACACAGTAATAAAGCCCAAAAATTCTTTGGCGTGATTCTGCAAACTGGGGAACACATCGCCTGACATTTAAATTGACAAAACAAATCACTGTACTGCGGTTCTGAACAGAGAAAGGTCAAGTCTATCGGGCTCACTGGTGAGCTGCTGATTAGATGAAGGAATATGACATATCGTGACATCATGGTGTTACGTCTGTGAGTCATCATCAAGGTGAGAAAGATTCCAATCATTTTAAGACATGATGTGGTGAGTTTAGACCTATAAGAATCCCGATTCTTCTACACTTGTTGATTTTCATGTGTCACAGCCCAAAGTCAGCCTGTATGCCAGGTTTGGCGGGTGGAGTTCCATTTGTTTATGCTAGAGCAGGGGTCTGCCATCTGTGGCTCCGGGGCCACATGTCGCTCTTCAGCCCCTCCCCTGTGGCTCCTGTGGCTTTGTCCAGTGATGAGAGTAACAGCTAAGAAATTAAATGAATAAAACAACCAAGAAAATGAAGAAAAACGCAAAAATGAGCGAAATAATGAACAAAGCTAGGACAAAATATAATAATAATTATCCAATGAACAAAATAATCAGGAAAATATTCACTAAAAAACCAAAATAATAAATCAACAATAACAAATAACAATTAATAACAATTAACAAGGAATAGAAGCAAACAGATACAAATTCAGCCCCACAATGAACAAAAAAATCGAGCAGATAAACAAAAACAAAACAATAAACAAAGACAAAAAAATACACAAAATTATCATACATGAACAATAGTAATTGGGAAAATATACAGAAAAGTTACAAAAATGAATAAAACAAACAATAGAAATACAATGGAAAAAGGAAATTAGTGCAATAAAGAAAGTTAAATTATCTGTAAAATGGGCAAAATACAATAAAATGAACATACTGTAAAAGTACAGTAATGCCTATGTTACTTTTAACATGTTACAGATAAGATGTGATGTGGTTCATGAAGGTGAATCCTTTATGAACCACATCACATATGTTTATACTCTACGTTAAGTCCACATATTCATACAGAGGGGTCCTTCCCTCCGGTCTCAGCGTACGTTATGTTACAAGTCTGGTATGTTTTCGAGGGGCTCATGGATCCATCCACAACCTAGAAAATGGTGCAGTGCCACCAGAACTTGTGGGGGCGCTCTAGAGCAGTACAGCCCATGTGGCAGAAGAATAGAAGAACGCAACATAAACACTGAAAGATTAACAGAAATAGCTCAACTTTTTGAGGACAGTCTGTGCCATAGACCGTGTATATTAGTATGACATCTTGGAGCCAAAAACAGGATGCAATCATATTTGGACGTATGGCAGCAGTGCCAGCAGAGCGTAGGGAAAGATAACTAACCGCTAGTCTACAGACGCTGAAACTTCACCAAGCAGTGTTAAACAAAATCATATTACAAACACTAACCCACAACTGCAGTCGAGTGAATCTCATCTATAACTATGAACGCATTGAATAAATACAAGATACAAAGGTCCGACTTGGTCCAACTCCACCAGCGACACTAGTTACTATAGCAACATGTAATTGCATGACAGTGATATGTTGGATAATTTGCTGTAATATCTTAATAATGGAGCAAAAAGTTAAAGATGGGCAAGATCACTCATTAGAGAATCCAAATAAAATGTTTGAGACATAATGACTCATAACAAAAGCTTTTTCGCTTAGTATTTTCAGACAGAAATCCAATGAAACTCCACATTAGAGGACAGTCTGAACTCCACACTGCCCACTAGTGGATGTATTGTGTACATCCACGCCAACGTAATGTACACACTGGAGTGTAAATGCCAGCGACGTTTGACATCGTTTGAACACAACACACTTGTGTAGAGTATAAATGGATGGACAGATCCATCCTACCCACCCTTCAACTCCCACGACACGTTTGCATGATTCGTGACTGTTTCATGTGCTCATAGGCCTGAACTAAAAATTAAAGTAGACATATTGCATTCATTTTTTTTCTATAAGTTGTAACATTCCTCTTGCTCTGTTAGCATCCAGTGCAGTTCACGCTCACAGACAGATCGACAGAGACGTGATGGTGAAGACGGCAGAGAACAAACTGACAGCAGGTGTCAGGTGCTTTTCAAAGCGTGTGTACTGTGTAGCAGCATGAACCCACCCACGCCATCACAAAACTCAGTGGGAAGGTTCCACAGGGAAATACAGTTCAACTGGAACACATCGCTTCTGTGTTTGTGTTGTGAACGAGCTGTCCAATGCTCTGATTGGCTACACATATAAACACACTGGTGTCTGCAAAGATGACCTGCACATGCTAATTGGGAGGGATTATTTATAGATATTAATGGAGTCTAAATACTGATTTTCAGAAATAAAATTGTGTATGTTACCTTTAGTGTAAATCATCCTTCGCTCCAGATTTCATCTGAGTTTTGCACACAGATAATTCATTGGACCACATTTTCAGCTGTTTCCAGACAGGCTGTTTCAGTGTCTGATGGTTTAGATCAGGGGTCTTAAACTCGTGCCATGGAGGCCGACAACCTGCAGGTTTCTGCTCCAACCAGTCACTAAAGCAGCAATCGGGGGGGAGGAGCTAATCAGTCAAATCTGCTGGGTGGAGACTAGTTTGAGACCCCTGGTTTAGATAGGAATGAGTGACTAGGACCACACCCCTTTCCTCTGGCCACACCCACTTTGTGTTGTTGCCGAGGATACATAGTGTACTTGTCCAGGTCCAGCATGATTGATCCAGGTTCTGATGGTTGTATTGGTGCTGGAGCAGTGACTTTATTTTCATTTCATTTGTTCTTAATTGAACAAATGAAATGGAAACAGGGCAGTCTTGTATTTGTAACATCACCAATACCCAGAGAGCTAATCATCTTAATTCAGGCTAACTGTATTCAGTCAGTATTTTGATTTGAGTCATATTTCCAGACCTGATTTTTAATGGATTGTCCACAGTATGTCTCTTCTAGCGTCTGTGTTTCTGAAAAAATGATGCATATTGGAAAATAATTGCTGAAAACATTTTTCCCGCCTTTACGACACATTGGATTCAATGGAGTCAATACACATATTTAAAAATAAATTCCAAAAAAAAAAGTTTTTTTATGGTGGAGTGCAGAGGATGAACGATACTTTGATCTGCTCATTGCACAAACAAATTAAACTATCTGGTGCCGTGATAAAACATGCTTTTTCTTTGTTATTTAATCATAGCCACTCACTATTTGGCCAAGTGATTGGAGTAAGTCAGAAACATTGTGTTACAGACTGAGACTGAGGTAAATCAGTGTCGTCTTGTTCTGATGATTCAAATATGTATAACTTTATAAATGCAATAAAGATGCTAGACGGAGTCTTCATTTTTCACCCGTTGTATTTGATACTTGAAAGAGTTCGACATCTTTCCTGCAACTGGGTGTGATTTTTTGTTTCCTTTCATGTGCGTGGACACATGGGACTTCAGAGCAAAAGCTCATTTTTGTTTGCTTGTGTGTTTTTCACTCGTTTAAATCCACAGCCTGATCGCGTCCTGAAATCAGTCAATCAACTTGTGATTCGGAGATTTACAGCAGAAAAAAATCACAAAGGCCACCTGACGTCAGTAAAGACGACAAGAAGATTGGAGGAAAAGAGCTGAAAACTATTTGTTCCGCTTAAACACAACGGCACCGAAGCGGAATGTACTTTTCTGTCACTCTGGACTCAAAGCTGTTCACAGGTGTCTTTGTCCTTCATCCAGCAGCTGTGATTAATCCGTGATGATTTGCAGGATAGAAGAAATACAAATCTGAAGAAGTTAAAATTTGTTTACAAAATGAGGAAATTGCAAAAGTTTCATCTGTCAGATTTCTGGGTGTTCAGGTTGATGATAAACTTTTATGGTGAGAAAATTGGTTTTGTCTGCAATAAAGTCACCAAATCTCTTGGCACAATGAGAAAAATAAGAAGTTATGTACATAAATCAGTAATGTTAAAATTATATTGTACTTTAATTTATTCAAATTTAACTTACTGTAATATTTTATGTGCAAGTACTTTCCCTACATATTTAAAGTCAATATTATTGTTTCAAAAGGTTTTTGTTGGCTTAGCGACGTTCTCTTATCATAATACACCACTTTTTTCAAGACAATGCCTGCTGAATATTTATAATTTTAATATTCATCAGATATGGGCATTTTTTTAAGATAAAACATGGTAAATCTCCACATAGCTATAGTAAACATTTTTTCTTAAGAAATGTCAAATTCATTCTTATAAAACCAGACAAGCCATGAATTTTCATCTTTCTTTATGCAAAAAATCTCAAGTCCAATTTTCTTTTAGACATCGAGGAGCCAAATTATGGAACGAGTACAGAGATGTTATGAAATTATCATCAATAGCAATTAGTAATAAAAGTCTTACAATATTTTTGCTTTCAAAATATAAATTGTAATTGTCAAATAACAACAATAAATAACAAATTTGTATAATTTAGTTTAGCACTAAAAATAACTGTAAAATACATTTACATTTTCAAAATTACAACACATTACTGGTTTAATTATTAATTCTGTGGGCGTATTATAGATTATATACTGTGTGATTCTTTTATTTTGAATATGAATATGGGCACCAATTTTTGTTTGTCAAAGTGAGCTGCAAAAAAAAAAAAACAACAAAGTATTGTATTTGGAGTGTGGCTCTTAGTAGAAGCCTGAATATGTTTCTGCCACACAGATCACATTGTTTTGTTTTTCTGGTCAAATGTACCCTTGTGTTTTATTATGTGAAATGTGAAATAAAAAAATGATGTAGATCATTTGAATTAGAATTTCATCAAATGGAATTTATTGATCATACAACACTGTTAAAATATGTTTTCATGACGATGATGTGGTGCTGTCCATGATTTTAAAAATGCTTTTTTTTTTACTTTCATCAGGATGGTTAGTCAGGTCTGCAAGTTTTTGTGTTCTTTATTCTCATTTTCAGTCAGTTTCAGTAGTACAGTCAAAATGTAAAATCTTAAACAACCTAAACACAGAATACCAGCGTGTTTTAATACTTGGAACACAATCAAAAATCCTGCTGAATTACAAGTGATCTATTAAAATGCTGGGAATTTAAATTTCAAGTATATTATCTGTGAAATATTTCTTTTTATCAGACATACAAATCAAACACAAGACAAACTTTCACTTAGCCAGGTAGATGAATCAGGGTCCGATATAAAGTTTGAGACCTTGCAGGGACAAATAAACAGCTAAGAAATTCTTTGCCTGGCTGCAACAGTTATACATAGTCGACTACAGAGTGCACGACAGTCAAAAAAAGAGGGATGAACTAGACCGTCATCAGTGTTATATATAAAGTGAAACTGTATCATAATAGCAGTACTTTTAAATAGGGGGTTATGTTTAGGAGGGCCCACCAGCATCGTCAAAAATCTTCTGGAAACACAGTTAAGAGTTCTACTTGCATAACGAATCTCCTCCATTGTGGCAACACAAAGCATCTTGTTAAAGCACGTTTTGAAACATGGGGTGGGTGAAGATTTCGAGTCCAGTAGAATTACACTGTTGGCTGCGTCCGCGCCTACTCCCTGCTAGGAGACATCAGGGGTGTTTCCATAACCTCCGTTAATTTTGAAATTTCAAAATGCACATTGAATTACTTGATGGAAACACCTCAAATATAGAAAAAGTTGAATCATAAAAATTTGAATAAAAACTTTGCCGCTTAAAGGAGGTGGATAGGTCTGATGTATCGAAAACAGTAAATGTGCATGTGTTGATGGAAACACTGAAGCGAATAGCAGAGCTAAGGATACAGTAGTACTACTGCACCTCACCACCTGGACCTCAGCGCGGTTGGAAGAGGTGGTCTACAGCACGGCACGGTTGGTCACGCACGTGCACGAGCACAGCGACCGTATGTGAATGTGACATAAAATCACCACGTCCTTCACTACGTGTCAAAACAATGGCAGCAGCTGAAAAAATCTCCGCCTGCGGGCAGCGCGGTTGATTGCAAATCGTTGCCTTGCATTCTGGAGAAACCTAGGCGTGTCACCGGACAGAATCTGAATGAAATGGCACAGACTTCGCCAAATAACCATTACGATCATGTGGACGTTTCCCGTGTTGTGATCCATGATTCCGAATCTATTGATTGCGGCGGCTGCAGCTTCTGATGACGTACACACAATGTACAAACGACGTGATGACGTCTGCAAAAGTTTAATCTCAGCCTGCAGTAACGCGAGCAGCGACGCAGTGGGGACTGGAAAGGCGAGAAGTGGCCCCGGCTCGGCTCGAGCCAAAGTGGCCCTAGTGTGAGTACGCCCTTAGTTTAAGGGTGTGTATATTTATGCAACAGGTTATTTTAGGTTTTTTGGGTTTTTTTCCCCTTTAAAGGTTTCAGTTTGTTTTTCAATTGTGTTTCCCAGGTTATAGGTCACATTAAAGGTGGAAAAAGTTGTGAAATTATTTATCTTGGTGTCATTTTTTTATATCACAAAAACCTGGCATTTGAACAGCGGTGTGTAGACCTTTGAGCTCCACTGTAGGTTAGTTGCAGGCATAAAAAAGTCAAAGGTGAGCTTTAATATTTCCAAGGGTACATTTGTTGTGCAGCAGGCAATGACAACACACAAAACAATAAATACTTCACTTGCAAACACACACCATACTGTACATCTACATGAATGTAGCTGCCACAACAGAATTCTTACACCGATTCGACTTGCATCCAGGCCGGGTTTATCGATCTGAAAACAATGTACCAAGTGCAAAAAAAGCAAAAACATCCCAGCAGAACATTACAGAGGTTCTGTTAAGTTCTACAAAGCGGGTGGAATTTCCTTTAGTTACACAAGTTTAAATTAGAAAAAAATACATTTAAATCTAAAATAATAAGCAATTTTAGTTGACTAAATCAGTAATAGATTTAGTTGACTAAAATTTCTTATTATTTTTGTCGACTAAAATTAAACTGAAATTAAAACAAATCAGATGACTAAATCTTGACTGAAATTAATCTTAATTGAAGACTAAGAAATTTCTTGTCAAAATGAAAACTTTTCCCAACATGTGGGATTTGGTCGTATAACTCATGATTGTGAGTCGTCCTGTGTCTCAAAACACACTTTTGGGGAAGAACTCACAATGCCTTTGTGCAACCAATCCCACGTGACTCCTGTTCTGTTAAACACACCCAACCACAGCTTCGGAGAAAAGAACACCATGACTGGGGCAACCTGACCGACTGTGTCACTGGAATGCTGAAGGCAGGGCAGACCACCGCACAAGTTACCAGAGTCGTACATACCCATAACTCCACAACACTGCACTTAAACCAGTGTTATTTAGCTGCTATCAGATCATCTATATCCACCTCTTGCATCTCAGAAACAGGTTCCGACCATCCACTGTTACAACAGCAGAGACTATTGGCACACACAATAGACCAGTACAGGCAAAAATGTAAGAAACATACATTGTTGTGTAGGTTTTTTGACATTTTTTCATCCTTTTCCATTTGTTTTGGAACTGATTAAGTGAGGATTTTGAGTGAAAGAAAATAAGGAACAATATCTGACTGGACATTTGAATAAAACACAAATTAAGCCTGTGATTTTACAATACAATGTAGTGGTGTGTTATTCAATGGAAGTTCACCACCTGCGACATACTCAGAGCTCTGCTTCAAGACAGATCAAACATCACACTGGTTTGAGCAGCACTTCACTGGCACCCAGTTCATTTCCAGTTTAAAATTCTGATTCTCACCTTTAGAGCCGTACACAGTCAAGCTCCCGTTTGCATCTGTGAGCTGCTGAAATTCTATAACTTCATGTATGCGTAGATCTGTGTTTACTGGCCATCCCCCATTTAAAACCCAGATGAGATCGAGCCTTTTAGGCAGCAGACCCCAGACTGTGGAATGATTTGCCAGTAGCTGGGTTTCTATCCAAAGTATTGCATTTTTAACAATATAAAACCAAACATATCATATTTGATATATATATTTCTAGATCCTTAATTCATCAGTGAAATGTTTTTCCCTTAAAAAGTGGTTCTATACAGCAAAATGAGGAGTGAGACACAGGATGTGTTAGAAGTTTAAATAAATGTTATGTCCTGTATGATTTTGTTTGTTGATTTAAAAAACATGAATAATGAGTTGCAACAAATGTCTGATGTATCAAATATGATATAAATCAAAACTCAGTTATACAAAGTGTTTTTGCCCGGATTTTTTTTTCTCACTGATTTGAAGGTCCAGTAAACACTCAGTTTCAAAAAATTAAGCTGGCCATGCATAAAGAAACGCGACTCATCTCAACTCAAGACAACTGGAAATCGGCTTGATGTGCGGCAGTTCCCGACCCAGATTTTTCAGTCTTGACGACGTCCCGACAGAAATCGTGCTGATTCAACACTTTGAATTGCCAGGACTCAGTCTTGGAAATGTGCAGCAGTCACGACTCTGACTTGGTGACTTTTATTATTGGTGGACATGTGCGTCATAACACAATCAGTGTGAGTCGTGTTGGCAGTCTGCAGCTGTGTGCGAGGTATGGCTTTCGAGTTTTCCAGTTTTCCAATTCTATTAAAAGAAATGCACATCTGTGTCTGTTTCCATCGATTACCTTTTGTGACCTCAAACCTTCTTTGGAGGTGCTTAACCACGGCAAAGAGATAGGGGGTGCCAGATTTTTAACCTGGTACCAGTGAATGTATGTGACATCATTAAAAAAAAAGCATTGGTCTGAACCAGGGGCAATGATCAGGGCTGTTCAGTGAGGCTAATGTGGAAGTAACTTTAAGTTGTAATACCACCGCTTGGCCACTGGGGAACCGATCGTCCAGCTCCAAGAAGCCTTGTTACCATAGAGATACTGTACATGTGATTCTATCTGAAAACACTATGTGAATACATTTTTGTTTTGAGTCTTTAAAGTCTCAAATGTTTTACTTGGACCCTCTAATAAGTAATGTGATGATCCATCTTCAACTTTTTGCTCTGTTATTAAGATATTACTGCAAATAATCAAACAAATCACTGCCATGCCGGGGTTTGATTGATAGTAACAGCTCACTAGTGAAGTCAGTCCAATTCGGACCTTCATATCTTCTATTTATTCAATATGTCCATAATTGTACCTGAGATGCACTTGACTGCAGCCGTGGGTAACTGTTTACACTAACAACACCGTAATATGACTTTATTTGACACTGAATGGTGAATTTTACTGCATCAGTAAGCTAGCGGCTAATGCTAGCTTTCCCATGAGTCCCCTGGCATGAGCGCTCAGTTAGCTCCACTGCTGTTTGTCCATATATGGTTACATCTTGTTTTTGGCTCAAAAATGGCAGCCAGGAAGTGACAACCTGATTGGCCTCAAAACGACCCTTCAGAAACTAATGGGTGATGTCATGGTCACTTTGTCCAGTTATATATACAGACTATGGTCTGAATCTATCTACTACCATCATTACAAACCCAAAGAAAATGGAAAACATTGAAAGTTTTCTCCTCCAATTGTGTGCTCCGCTCTTACTGTGTGTTTATGATGACGTGATCAACATTCGATCAACTGATATTCGATACAGTGGACTCCTCCACTTCTATTAAGTGACATAGTTTATAATTCAGATGTTAAAACCTTTTCAAAATTTGAGGGGTTTCCATCAAGAAATTAAATGTGCATTCCGTGTGATGGTAACACAGCTACTGTCTTTGCACATTTTAAATTCTGTCTTTTAAAAAGCAGTTGAAGATCCTTTTTTTCAAGCAGGTTTTTATGGCAGCTTGTCTTATGTTTTTATGTTTGTATTCATGAATGTGTATTTATTAAATAAATAAATACACATTATTGTGTATTTATTAAATAAATAAATAGTATTAAATAAATACTTAAAAACATACTTTTCTTTGAAAAGTGCTAAATAAATAAACTTTATTTATTTACTACAATCGATGATCATTTATTATGTTTTACTTGCATTCATGGTACAATTAATTGCCACACCATTCACAAAACTCGGCAATAATAGTGCCATAATGAGAGTCACTTTTTGTCAAGAAACACGACTACATACTCATCTACAAGACTTTTGAAGAGGTTCTTTTTGACAGACTAGAGAAAATGAGGTGCCATTACTGCATCTTCATCACAGAAATCCTCACTGTTGGCATGTATGACTGTAATTTGTGTAGTTTTATGTGGCTTCACAGGTTTACAGCTAAGTTTACAAAGCAGATCTCTGATGTTTCCCCAGATCTTATCTCACATCTTCTCTTTATCCAGTTTTATTTTGTCAGTTTGAGGTTTTTATGTCAGCGCTCACAAAAACGTCAGACGCTGCAACTTCGGCAAAAGAATCTCATATGTCGACTTTTTGTCTTCCGTGGCCTGTTGTAGTCTGAAATAACACTCTTCCTCTGGTTCGAACTCCTCATTCATACATCTGTGGAGCAGGTTGGGGATCAGGATGCCCTGCAACATCAATCTCGAAGTCTGCACCACATGTGGCTGAGATGTATCCACTGCTGTTAATGTATGTGACTATATGTGAATGAAATAATGTATTTGTGAGGACAGAGGGGAAAAAATTGATTGTGTAATGAGCACAGAGGAGACCTGAAAATGATGCCAGAAAAAAAAACAAAATCAACCAAAAATTCTAACAAAATGATAAAGGGAATGAAAAAAAACTGAGCAAAACATGCAAAGTAATCATCAAAATAAACAAGAGCAACAACATCTACAAAAACAGTTGACAATATAAACAAAACAATCTCTAGAATGAACTAAAATGCATAAAAATAAAAAATAGTCATCAGAATGAACAAAAACAAAGGAAATAAGCCTAAACATCCACAAAATCATCAAGAAAATGAACAAAAATGAAGGAAATGATTTTAAAAATGACAAAATAATTCCAAAAATTAAAAAAATAGTAGAAATGAAACAAGAAAATCAACAAGATTATAACATTAAATTAATATTAAACATTAGCAAAAAACTAAACAGAAAATACTGCATACATTGGAGCAAACAAACAACAAGATCCTTAAAATGGAAAAAAAAAAAATCAAGCAATCAACAATAAACAAAATTATCAAAAAATGAGTAGAATTCTTTAAAATGAACAAACAAATGTAAATAATATTCCTCAACATAAACAAAAATCAACAGAAATATCCAAGTGTGTTTTGTTAAACATTTAAGAATGAATTCACTCCAAATAAATATATAAAGTGCATTACTGTACATATTTATCCTTCCAATAAATTTGGAGATTTTAATTAGAATTTTAGAACTTTATGCAGTCATTTTTGATTTCGTCATTTATTTTATCGCATGTCTTTTTATTTTCTAATAACAAAGCCTTTCTGTTCATCTTTGCACACTGTACCTCGGTGTCATCGCCGTCAGATTAACAAGTCGACCCCTAATTCAAACCAGAGGAGGGTCAAACCTGACTCATTTACAGCGTTATCCCGCTCCCCCCTGTTGGGAAAAAAGCCTGTGTGTCGTCCCCTGAGGTGGCGTCGTCTCATTGAAGTAAGCCGGTCTCCACGGAGACTGGCACCTGGCACCTCACAGGGAGCTCCGGCGGGGAGGACGCCCAGCTCCGGGCGGTCTGCTGCCAGCCCAAGTGAGGGATTGTGCAGGAAAGGAGACATGGCAGCTCTACTTCCTCTGGGCTCTACAGTGGAAGCCATATTAGAAGAAGGAGAGAGTGAGCAGTGTCACCTCATCCGTCATCCTTTTCTCATCTCTCACTCCGTCTGCTTTATCTCTACATCTCTCCAACCTCCTCCCTTCTGCCTCCCTCTACAGCCAGATTAGAGCGCTGAAATATAATCCAGATGATGCTAACCACACATCATCAGAGTCCACGGAGACAACCAGCAGGCCTCGTGATCAGTGTGTGTTGATGACACTGGTGTCTTCAGTTTGGTCCACGTTCATGGAGCAGCCCCACATTCAGGTTTTTTTTTTTTTGGTTGGTTTTTTTTTTCAATCCAGGGCTGATGGCTCTGCTGACAACCTGGACTCAGCTGTGGATCTGAGGACATTTTCCAAGGTTTGACTCTCACTCACTCGCCTGTTCTTCATATACAGTACCAGTCAAATGTTTTGGCACACCTTCTTCGGTGTTTTTTCTTTATTTTTGTCATTTTCTACATTGTATATTCCTCTTTAGTGAGGAGGAGGGGTTTGGGAGAAAGAGGGGCCGGAGAATAAGAGCTGCACATGTTCAAATTTTCTAGCTAAGTCCTAGTTTCCATTTGCAGCCTTAACATGCTCTAGATCTTCAGTTGCCTTGTGCTAAAGAAGGCTGGATATACAGACAATAGCCCTATCAGTGCTACTACAACTACCATACAAATCCATGTTGTGACAAGAAATACTTAGCAAAGTAAAGAAGAAAGACAGTCCATCATTACTTTAAGAATTGAAGGTCAGTCAGTCTGAAAATCCCAAGAACTTTGAATGTGTCCCCAAATGCAGTCGCCAAAACCATCAAACTCTATGAAGAAAGCGTCTCTCATGGGGAAAGGAACACCAAGAGCGACAGTACCTCTGTTGCCCAGGAGAAGTTTATTAGAATTACCAGTCTCAAAAACGAATGATTTACTGCACCCCGGGTAGCTTTTGACTGTTTGACATTCAAAGTTCTTGAGATTTAGTCACACTTTGAAGTTTAAAGTGTAACGTTCCCCTTGTACTGAGTCTAATTCCTTCCTGTAAATGAGCATAAAAAGTCCGAAAGAGACTAGAATACAGGGTTTAGTGTCAGGTGTGGATGTGAAACAAGAGGTGTTCAGGAACGTCAGGAGAGAGCAGAGAATCACAAATGTGTGATTATGAGGAAATAAAATAGCGTTTGTTCTAGGCCCACCTGAAAAAGCAATATCTGCTACATATAGAATACAGCGGTGCTCCGGCGAATGAACACTTTTGCCAACAAAAAATCTGAGTACCAAAGAAAAAAATCGGCCAAAATTTTGAACCAGCTAACGGTAAAAATTTGGCTAACACTGTTAGCCCTAGCAAACAAAACAGCAGGAGCTGTGCTGTTACCCGTAGCTAACAACAGTAGCCGTAAACACGCTGGAGCTGTGCTTAGAGCCGGCAGCTCCGGTGTCTGGAGCTGTGTTTACAGTTATG
>JAQQAE010011502.1:0-13586 GCA_029823295.1 Pseudamia nigra | reverse complement strand
CTGTACTCACTGACACCTTGACATTCCTTGCAATTTCTGTAGGAAAGTCCTACATTTTAAGTGTTATGATGTTCTGTTTCATTTCTTCAAGCACAGTCCTGAATAATTAAGGTTTTCGATATTTCTGATATATTTACATGTACATCAACACTTCTGCCAATATCATGATTTCTATAATGCTTTTAGATTGGAAAAAATTTCCTCTGATCTGACCTATGGACTTGACTTTCATCTGTACTAGAGAGGATCTTTAAAGCAGCTGACCTGATCCTGCGAGTGAGATGTATTTTCTGATTATGCTGACAGGCAAAGAGTAAGATGGTGGCTTTAGGTTTGTCAGACCTCTTCCTGTCAGAGTTTCCCACAGTGTCTGAGTGAAGGAAACTGTACTCACTGACACCTTGACATTCCTTGCAATTTCTGTAGGAAAGTCCTACATTTTAAGTGTTATGATGTTCTGTCTCTCTTCCATTGTTTTTGTTCCTTTTTCTCACCATTTTTAAAGCAACACAATGCTTTCTGCAGTACAATACTATTCAAATAATGTTCACAAGGGAATGGTACCACAGTGTGTTCCAACACTGCTTTTATGCAGACATTAATCAAGGAAACTTGGGACACCCATAGGAATTAGTTGCACTAACTTTCAGGACTTGACCAACCTCCATTGGTGCAGAACAGTTTTAACTTTTTAACCCATCTCTTGTTCCCTGAAAAAGGCATTTTTGTATAATTTTGCAATTTACATTATTTTTCAGTTTTGGGTAACCTTAACTTTTTTTTAATCTTTGCTCCATTTCAAGCTATTCATTGGACTTGACCTGCTTGAATTTCAACAAAAATTGGACAATTCAGGCTGTTCTAAAACTTTTGACCTGTTGTGTATGCCCAAATAATGAGTAACATCTGCATATTCCATGTCTTATTCTGAAAATGCTCCATTCATAATACATCTCATTCCTAATATCCAACCAGAATATGCTGTTTACATGACACTGGTCAAAGTGAGAATGTCTCCATATTTGGAATCATAGCAGAATAGTATTAAGACCTGAACTTATATGTACGAGAGATAACCATAGTCCGGCCTGGCTTTGAAAGAGTCTGTTTTAAGAATGTGGCTTTGGTATAAAAAGTCTCAGAGTGTACAGAAAACGCAGAATTTTTATACCAGATACTGATCTCAACAACAACTTCCTCCCTATATATTTAGCAAATTTTAAAGAACCTGTGCTATACTTGCAATACTATCACTTTGTGGATATGAACTGACCTGCATTAGAAGGCTGTTTGAACTTGTATATCATCTGGCTTCATAAGAGTCAACCTCTGATGCTACAGCAGTTTCTCAACCACTGAGATCCCAATACAAAAAAAAAACAGGTGTTCCTAATGTTATTCTGGATATTCTTCGTGTTTGTCTTGATTTATCTGACTATCTGCCGCATCAAAAGACCTGAACTGTAAAAGGTGGTCACCAGATCTACTTAAACACACCACAGAACATCAGAATGTACTTTGGAACTTAAGTGGGTTGTCCCAAGTCCTCTGCAAAACCTGTAGGAAAAGAAACGCCAGGATATACAGTATATTTCGAATGACACACCATTAAATTCACATTCACCCACATTCGGAGTGGATGCAACAGCTGTTTGGAGACTGAATCCCTACATGTACTGTAGCATGGAGGGATGGCTATGCATATGGAGGGAGGGCTGGATCGGCACGAGTCGGCAGTCATGTATTGCTTCCACAGGATGCCGCGCATGCTCAAAACAAGCCGTAATTGGCTTTGTCACGCTCAGGTATTGAGACGAACAGTTAAAGTGACAGGCAGTGGAGGGAGAGGTCGGGGGGGAGACGATAAGGAGCTGTGACAGGGTGATTTTGTAGAAGAGAATGAACTGTAAATATTGAGCCTGGAGATGAGGGCAAAACAGACCAGCAGGGACATGACACCACACACAAATGCAGAGCTTCATCTGGGAAAGGCAACAGGTGTAAATCTTATGAGTTCAAGGCAAACACGATACGGCTTTGAGCTTTGTTACACCAGGAACTTTTAGGAGGAGTCTCCCAGAAGTCTATAGTACAAACATTAAAAACTACTAAATGCAAAAGCTTCAGATCAGGACGAAAAACAGAAATGTGGCATCTCTTTGAATGCTGGATTTCAGAGCATTAAAATATGAAGAAAATAAGCACAAAATGAAGAGAATGAACAAATTAATGAACAAAGTGATACATAAAACAAATAAATACTGAAAAACAACACTGACCAAACAGTACGCATCAACAAAATGGATAATGATGAAAACAATTTTCAAGTAACAAGGACAAAAATTAAAAGAAAGAGAAGATGCAATAATACATAAACACAGTGAACCTCTGTATAGTCATGAAGTCTCTGCCTCAAATTGTGAAACGCCTAGAGATAATCGGCGATTATGATTGGCGCTATACAAATAAAGATTGAATTGAATTGAATTGAATTGAACCAAATGCAAATCAAACTGAGTTAAATGACAAATAACACGACTAAATATTGAAAAAAATCATCAAGAAAATAAAAGATGGACAGAATTATTTTTAAAAATTGAACAAAAACTAACAAAATCTAAAAAAAAAAAAAAAAAGATAAAAATGGACAAAAGTGGAACCAAGTGATTTATAAAAGCATCAACACATTAATAAAAATGAACAAAATCATGAACAAAACGAACAAATATGATGGAAAAGAGCAACAAAATTAACAAAAATCAATCAAATGAATAAACAAAAGACAAAAAAATGACTTAAGAAAATGACCAAGCACTGAAAAAATAACATTCATTGAACAATTTTCATCAATAAAATGAATTAAGATGAAATAAATTATCAGTAATATGGATAAAAATTAACTGAGATAATTCAGTGAAGTTTCACCATAATAAACATATTGAAACAAATGTAAATTGGATTTAATTAAACAATAAGTAAATTAAACACATAGTAATAAAAATATTATCAAAATAACTAAATGGACAAAATCATCCAAAAATCTAACAAAAACCAACATAAAGGGAAAAAAACCTCAATGAAGCCAGCAAAAATGAATAAAAATCTAAGAAGTAATAAAATAATAGTCAAAACAAACCACGTGATAATCAAAATTAATGAAATGAATAGAAAAAAATGAACAAAATCAATCAAATGAATAAACAGTGGACAAAAGAATTAAGAAAATGAACAGAAATGACTCAAATTATAAACGAGTGAGATTCAATATCTTATCGACTTTGTCTGAAATTGAATCAGAGTTAATACGTCTTTCACTTTTAAGACTCTCAGTTTATGTGAATCATCAACCTGTTGCATTTACACACCATTTTGCTTTCACATTGTAACCTTTATGTCATTTATTTTATCTATTCATACGTCAGATGGAACATATGGCTTTGAACAGTTACACATATTGACATTGTTCATGGGCCACCTCTTTCCGATTTGCTTCCCGACCTCATTGGCGGACATGGGAGTGTGGGACAGAGCCTTAAAGTGTGAATCTCACGCCAAAAGCATATTAGAGTCCTCATTCACAACAAAGATCGTAATTGTCATGACGCACTGTGGACCCGTTCACCCCCCACTTCTGTCTTGTTTCGGTCTCGGTCCGTCTCTGCCGCAGCCCATGTCCTGGTGTGCCCTCCCTCCAACGTGTCCCTGTAGAGCGACTCATGCATGGATACAATGCGTTCCACTGTGCTCTGCGAAGGCCAGCATTACCGTTCACACGCAATGTGCACAGAAACACTGACATGTTCCTTATATCTTACCCTCTCTTCTGTCTTTCATCCCATTTTCATTTTTTTCACTTGTTTTTCCCCTGCCAGATCACAGCTTTCACAGTAAGAGCCTTCTTGTTTTGATTTTAACTCAGTAAAATGTTTTTGCTGTTGTTCAAGCCAGTGTTCCTTATAGACACGTGAATGACATTTGCTCTGTTACATGTATTTAAACAGGATTTTTCCAAAGACAGAATACACTTTCCTTGTATATTTACACCAACGGGCACAAAATTGACAAAATAATCAAGTAAAAATGAACATACTAAGCAAAAAACATGTGTAAAGGAAAGGAATAAATGAAAAGACAAAATCAATAAAAATGAACATAATAAGTAAAAATAAATATCAAAAATTACCAAAATGACCAAGGAAATCAACAAAAATGAACAAAGTAAGCAACAAAATGGTTAAACTGACCAAAATAATCAAGTAAATTAACAAGAAGGAGCAAAATTGGCAAAATAGGCAAAATAGCAAAATAGGCAAAATATGAATTAAAAAAACAACAAACTAAGTAGGAATAAACAGAAGAAGTAATGAAATCAACAAAAATGACAAGAATAATCCAGTGAATCAACAAAAATGAACAAACTAAGCAACCAAATCAGTAAAATGAACTAACCATATGAACTAAAATGTACAAACAAAGCACACTGAATGGAAAATAATCAACCAACTAGGCAACAAAATGAGCAAAACTCAACACAATCATGAACTTTTACATTTAGATAAACACCTCACTATGCAATAAATGAATAAACATGTACAAAATAACAATATAAATCAACAAAAAAGAGAAAACTAAGGTACAAAATGAGTTAATGATTAATGATAATAATAAATGATTAAATGGACAACAAAAAGGAGCAAAAAAAGCAAACAAAACAAAATATTCAACACAATGGGCAAAAATTAACAAGCAAGCAATAAAAAAAGCAAAAACTGGTTCATTTCTGTGTACTATGACCACCACTGACTCCATTTCATTTATTTGCCCTGTAAGTGTGGCTAAAAGAATATCCTGTGACATCGTCAAAGGCTGCATCTTTGTTTGATGACATACTACAAGTTTACAGCTTCTGATGCAGCCACCGCTTTCACCACAGTCACATTATGGAAACAAACTTGCTGCTCTCCTAATGATTTCACATGCACCGGAAACATAAAATGCATTATGTCACTTTGTGTTGACCGAAATAAACGCTTTATGAACCATTCATACCATGATGTTATAGCTTGTAATTGCTATAGAACATGTATATTAAGTCATAAAAATAGCAGGTAACTGTTGTACTTTTGGTAAATTGGACATTTTTAGGACAATTATAAAAGCAATTTAAGACATTTTTAACATCCAAAGTGGCAACTAAAGAAGAAAAATGACTGGTTAAGTGAATTATTCATTATGCCCTGTTCTCAAGCCAGAGTTCATTGGATTACTTTCTTTTTTATAATTTTGCACAGCTTTTGGCTCGCTGCAACTCCTGTGTGATTTGTCTTATTTCTAACTTTAAAATACTCAGCTCTTAAAAATCCCTTTGAAATGAGTAGGAAACTGAGTTTATAATGGGACTCTATGGGAATCTCCAGCTGTGTTGCCACGGAGACACCCGTCCCCCCACCCCATGGCAAACTTGGTCCATTTTCCTAAACAAAAAATAAAATATATCCTTTTACCCTGATAACTTTCAAAAATTAAGCTTTTACAAACCCTTTATCGGTCATAAATATAGAGAATGTGCTCTTTCAATCAGTGCCATATTTAAAGCAGTGTGGCTTAAACTTTTTGGGATTTCTTACCCAAAGTAACAAATGATCCCATCAGCTCCTCCACTGACTCTGTTGATCCAATAGTGACATTTTTTAGCCAAAACAAATATTTTTTTACTTTTTTCAACATATACAGTACTTATCTACATGTCAACCTCCTGACCAGACTGGTCAATAAAATTTGAATCAGAAGCCTCTGTTTGACAGCTTCATTTGACACTAAGTTCATTGTCCATCCATCCATCATCTTGTGTTTATTTGGCTCAGGGTCGTGGGGGCAGCAGCCTAAGCAGAGAAGCCCAGGCCCAGGTGTTCCCAGGCCAGTCAACAGACATAGCGCCTCCAGTGTGTCTGCCCCAGGGCCTCCTCCCAGTTGGAGCAAGTTTTGGAAACTGGGGATTGGACCACCCAGGCCCCTGCATTCGGCTGCCACCCAAACCACACAGCACCAGACTCTTATGACCCCTCCTGCAGGTGGTGGACCCACAGGAAAGCATAGTCATAACGGTCTTCTGAATCACTCTTAAGGCCCATTTATACTCTACGTTCAGACTGCATATGCATGCAGAGGGGGCATTCCCTCCAGGCTCAGCGTGCATTATGTTAAAGTTTGGTCCGTTTTCAAGGGGCTCATGCATTCGTCCTTAATGTAGAAAATGCTGCAGTGCCACCAGAAATTGTGGGGACACTCTAACAGAGTACAGCTCACAAAAGAATAGAAGAAGAACAGAACACAACTTAAAACACTGAAAGATTAACAGAAATGGCTCAACTTTTTGAGCCATAAACTGTATATACATGTATTAGTGTCATCTTGGACAACATTTTGGAGACAAAAACAGGATGCAACCATATTTGTACGAATGGCATAGGATGTAGGGGAAGCTAACTAACTGCTAGCCTACAGACACGCTGAAACTTCACCAAGCAGTGTTAAACAGTCATATCACAGTGTTGTTAGTGTAAACACTTACCCACAACTGTGGGTAATTTGACGAGTGTATCTCAGGTAAAACTATGTCCATAGTGAATAAATACAAAATACAAAGGTCCGACTTGGTCCGACCCGTTACCATAACAACATGTAATCAAACCCTAGCACAGCAGTCATTTGTCGGATCATTTGCTGTAATATCTTAATAACAGAGCAAAAAGTTAAAGATGGACCAGATCACTTCTTAGAGGGAACAAATAAAATGTTTGAGACATAATGACTCATGATAAAAAAAATTTCACTTAGTATTTTCAGAATGAATGTAATGTAACTCCACACTAGAGGACAGTCTGAACTCCACACTGCCCGCTAGTGGATGTATTGTGTACATCCACGCCCACGTAAAGCATGTATTGGGACTATAAATGCCAGCGACATTTGACAGCGTTTGATACACAATGCACTTGCACAGAGTACAAATGGGCCTTTAGTCTGACCAAATTACCTTGGGAGACCCTACCAGGGGCGGATTGCCCCTGACAACATAACTCATAGAATCACTCAAACTCCTCCACTACGATGAGGTGGCAATTCAAGGAGGGACTAAGTTCACTGTATCCTTTCAAAATAAAACCATGTAGCAAATACTTAATTTATTCTGCAGCATTAAATGAAGCAATCAGCAATCTGATACTGATCATGCAACCTCTTCAGAGAACGCAGAAATCTAGTTTCTTTCTTAAGGACCTGTTCAATAACAATGTAAAAATAATGGGTTGTAATAAAAAAAAAAGATATGTAAAATGGCAGTTAATAGGCATAATCATATCAGTAACTGGATACTGGAATTTAGAGAGCAATACACAATTATGAGCATACTTTAGGTGTTTTCTTTCTTTTTTCAATCTGTCTTCAATTGTTTCCATGTGGTTCTGATTCGGAGCCGCAGGAATCTCTCCTGGATGTTCAGAGCCCGCCGCTCCAGCAGCGGGAATATGATACCTGACTTTCTCTGACTCTTGGAATTCTTCCTCACGCCCGCTTTTCCCTCAATGACAAACATACTCCCTTCCTCTCTCACTTTTCTTTTTACATCTGCATATTTGTATCCTCTCTGTCCAGGCACGCGATTCCCTCGTCGTTGATGTATTGTACTGTACGAACACACATACAGCAGGTGTATATTTCAGGGGGATTTTTTTCTGTATATAAGTAGTTGGGAAGTGTATATATCTATCCTCAGGGCCTCTAAAACCCCTCTTTACATAAATAATGACAGTTTTTTCATTACGGCTTAATTCAATTTTATTAATTGTTATAATTTTTGATTTTGTGCTTATTTTGTTCACAGAATTCAATCAAGATGAATAATCTTCATTCTTATACATTAAATTCATTTACAGTAAATTGCATTAATTGTATGAGCTTGTAATACGAGCGACACGGTGGTGCAGTGGGTAGCACTTGTGCCTCACAGCTAGAAGGTCCTGGGTTCAATCCCAACACTGGGGCCTTTCTGTGTGGAGTTTGCATGTTCTCCCTGTGTCTGCATGGGTTCTCTCCGGGTACTCCGGCTTCCTCCCACAACTAAAAAAAAACATGTACTAGGTTAATTGTATGCCATAGTTGTGAATGCAAATGATCATCTGTATAGTCATGAGGACTCAGCCTCAAAATTGTGAAGCGCCTAGAGATAATCAGTGATTATGATTGCCGCTCTACAAATGAAAATAATAAATTTGAGCCCATTTTGCTAGTATAGTTTTCACTCCTGCTCATGTTGTAGATTACTTTGTTGAATTTCGTTGATTGGCTTGATTATTTTTGTAATTTGATTGATTTTTAATAATTATTGATTTTGTTGCTTATTTTACTCCATATAAAAAAGTTGTTTTTATTTTATGTGTAGGCTGCATATAATGTTTAAATAGTGTAATCATAAATATGTGCAGATTTCCAAAATGTAAATATTATGTCAGTTTATAATGACTTTTTGCTCATTTTGTTCGTTTTTGATTCATTTGTTAATTTTGCCTCATTTTGTTGCTTATTTTACAAAATGAGTTCATTGTTCACAGTTTTAGTCTTTATATACAATATAAAGAGTAAAAGGAGAAGTACAGTAATTTATAACTAATTTTGTGTTTTGCAGATTTTTTGCTTACTTTGTTGCATTACTTGCTATTTTCCTGCTTAAATTGTTAATTTTTTGGGGGGTTTTTTGATTATTTTTTTTCTGCTGATTTTTTGTTGACTTTTTTGGTTCTTTTTTCATGTTTTTCTTATTTTGTTTGTCACTTTTTGTCAATTTTTTTGCTTATTTTTGGTTCATTTTTTGGCACGTTTCTCTTATTTTCTTCATTTTTTCATTCTTCCCATATACGTATGCAGAAAAGGCAAATGAAATGTTCAAATGCACCCTGTGCCTTTGTCCACAGAGAAGGAGGCCTGCATGTCGGTTCATATGTGGTGGAAACCTTAAGGAATATACTGTATGTGGTTGCTCTTCAGTTCACTCAGTTCATTCGGTGATTATGTAGTGGAAGCAAATTAACTCATTTGTGAGAGACTGGTCTCTGTTGCTCTGTTTCTCATTCACACTCATTCTCTCTCTCTCTCTCTCTCTCTCCCTCCCTCTCGCGCTCTCTTTCTCTCTCGCTCCGCTCATTTTGACAGATCATTTTCATAACCACTTTCCTGAGGTCACAGCCTCGTCTGCAGTAGTCACGCAACCCCTCGTCTGCGCAGTCAGCTTTACACACACACACACACACACACACACACACACACACTCCACCACAGCAATGCTACACTACTCTACACTAAGCCATTTCTTAAAGAGACAGTGTGCGGCTCTTTTCGAGCAGCCACAACATGTTACGGCTCTGCTTTTGAAGGGTCAGCGTGTCTATTTTTGGTTCTCTGTGCTCAAAGCATTCCTCAGCTGCTGGCAATACACATGCAACCTGTGGCTGCTGGAGAAATGAAACACTGATGGCAGCTTATTTTACTGTTAAAACTCCACATGTGATCACTTTTAATACTTCAAACGCTAATCTACAGAGGGTTTACATGAGAACAAATATACAGGAAAGATTATTAAAGTGTAATATGTCTGTTTTGTTCTCCTTCTACAAAAAATAATGATCTGTTCTAACGCCACTAACTACAAGGGAACTGAAACTTGATTCCAAAATAAAACTTAAATGCCAAATGTGGGTGCCAAAAAAATAAGGACTTCGGTTTTCATTATCGCTTCCTAAATGTGATAACGTTTATTATTACAAAGACAACATATCTCAAAGAAGCCTGTGTACATGACTATAGGTGCATTTTCCTGAATGCGTATAATGCATATTTAGTAAACTGCATCAGAAAATATTTATCAAAACTGCAAAAACATCCCTAATATGTGATTTTTTTCACTTGCTTTAGCTGGCTTTGCCTTTTTCCAAACAAAGTAATTGTACATTAAGTGGAAATGAAACCAAACAAATATAACAAATATCTAATTGCATAAATGATAAACTCTTTGCAGCATATTTTTAGATATTAGAAGATGAATGATGGAATTATTTGTCTGCAAAATAATCTTTGGCTTCACCCATGATAAAAACCTTAAAAGCCACTTTAGATTGAAGATGGAAGTGTTTATTAGAGCCATGTGTAGCGTAGCCTGATGCTTCACATGACATTATGCAGCCTCTTATAGTCTCTCTTCTTAATCAGTTTATGGAAACATGTAAAAAGAATTTTCCTTTGTGGAGGTATTATAAAGTTTGCATAAAATTCACTTGACATTTTATATTACAGATAATTGAAAAGGTGTGTCCATGTGAGGTTTGAGGCCAAAACTGTGACTTCACTGGAGAATAGAAAACAATGATGCTCAGTTAATGATTCAAGATGGAAATTAATGTCCTCACGAGTGTGTTTTGTGCTGGGAGGATGTTGTTTTTTGATGTTAGCCTTAGCTAATCCTTTACTCTGTGGCCAAGCCATGATTCAAATGCAGTACTGTCAGTGTCCACTGGGGGCTGAATCCAAAAGAGAGTCAATTCCCATAGAGTCACACATTAAAATGACCAACTTTAGAGTAGAAATACACATGTTTACACCTTTCCAAAAACAATGGGCTTCCCTCTGTAGTTTTTTTACACCTTAAGGACAGATGCTTTGATTGCTGATTGTGTCTGACCTAGATGTCTACACCGTTTCATTCCATGCACCTCTGCTCCTTCACACTCCACATCTAAATTCATTTTTGTTTCAGAGTGATAGACAGACATGGCAATATGGCAACAGCCAGAGGTTTCTTACTTGAGCTATGGGTGATATCACAGAAGGTTTGTTCATCTTTTATACAGTCTTCAGAGGAGAAACTGGAAAACGAACTTGGGCCATTTATCTATAAATCATATAAAATGGATGTAGACTTACAGAGTTGGCAGCTTAGTAGTGAATTTAGCTAATGTTAATGAATTATTTGATCCCACACAAGTACATGAAAATCTTCCATAACTTTCCATCTTTAACACTTTGAAGAAAAAAAGTAAATTGGATGATCCCACATGAGTCATTGCTGCCGACTGCTGTTACAGGTGAGTCGGACTGAATTGAAGACAGCAGAACTTTTTCTTTATCCTTGTTGTGCCAAATGTTTTTGGCATCGAGAAGATAGAGCCTCACAATCACCTGTCCAAGTCGGGTCAATATGTCTTCCTCGTGTTTCTGTTTTTCCCAACACCTCTCTATCCTCTCATCACCTTTCTACAACAAGGAGGAAACACTGTAACTTGAGTCGACAGGGAGTCAGAGGAAGAGACAACAAACAAAGAAACAAAGAAATCGGTTGCCCTGCCCTCCTGTTTAACTTCACTTTGTCTGTAAATGCTCAGATAGAATCGACGCAACCACACAACAATTCCCACACAGCGAATACAAAGTCATAATGAATGTGGGCGATCCTGGCTGATGTTATTACCTGCTCTCTAGCTGTATAATCAAAGCTGACATTTTGACGCTTTCTCAACACACACTGGACAATAATTCTTTACAAGCTGGAATGAGATTTTCCAGCTCATCAAATCTCAGTTTGTGTTTTTTGTCATGACATCACCAGGCTGGGGAGGGAGAAGGTAGAGGAGGGGAGGCCGCGAAACAGCCTCAATATGGCCTGGAAATTGACTGAGAACTTGGCCAGGAGAGGTTGCATGAGAAGGAGAAGGACTTGAAGTAGCAGGGAGGAGACGCTTGCCAAGAGAAAAGGCTCAGGCCTGAAGGCTTTTGGCAGGTGTTTTGTGTCTGCCCTCCATCCAGCTGCTGACTGAAAACACGTTACAAGAGATTCTATTAGCTGTAGAGACAGATTTTAATCTGTGTAATCTGCTCTGAGAACTAAGTAATTGTCACAGAATGCATGTGAGCTGAAAAACTAGAACAGAGTGTAAATTATTCTGTGAAGAATCCAGGAAATGTCAGGAAAACAAACTGACTAGCAGACAGATGCAATCTTTAGAAAAAATAAATCTGAACCTCAGTTGATTGTCTGAATCAGACTCTTTCAGTCATCATAAAGCTGTGCCAATTAGGCCAAGGTTCCAAGTTTTCTACATGAATTATCCCATCTGACACTTTAATAAACACGCCAGTCCAGGAACCGATGAATGGAGAATTGGTATAGAAAGAGCTCAATGAATTATGCAGCAGGATTTACCTCTCTGTTTTCACTCCCCCATGCATCCATGAATCCATCCATGTGCAACAGGCCATTGTGTTAAAATCACTCACAGTACAGTATTATATTATTGCATGACATGTTGACCTCATTGCAAGAATGTTTAGAAGTGGATGGATGGGATGAAGTGAGGGAAGCAAAGTAAGAAAAATCATAAATGTGAAGCCAGATAAGTAAGCAGTCAGGCTGAGGCTGTCCAGAGCTGCAGGCTGAGGAGTGGTGGCACCGATGAAGAGGAAGGATTAGACGAAAGGTTAACAAAGTCAGAAATGGCAAAGGAAAAAATACTAAGTGCAAAAAACATTATGTGGGTTTCAGAAATTCTGCAAAGGAAAGGGCATTTTCAGTGCATTTTCATCCCCTACTATGATGCACATATTTAGAGCCGGATCTCCATCAACATCATGGTTTAACAGTTTGCCCCCTATACGACAAAATCCAACTAAATAACTTATCTGGATTATATCACATTGTTCTTCTGTAATTTGTCAAAGCCTTTATAACATTTCTTTCTGTAACTCTCCAATCATGGTACCATTTTGTTGCTACTTTCCCCCTATTTTGGAAAAAATGGTCATTATAGACAGCATTCATGAATATAATATTTGGTGTACATTTATACTGTATTGCAGAGCTGTAACTATGTCTAAATCTTTGTAAATTTGCTACTGCAGTCTTAACCAAGATACTTGTTCCTGTTTTCCTGTGTGTTTCCTTATTGCTCTACCTATGCAGACACATTATATTATTTGTTTCTATTGCACTTATTTGCATTTACATTGCATAGATACACCAGCTTTTCCACCAAAATGTAAAATCTTTGATAAAATATTTGGAATTTCATGTGTTTCTGCTTGCTTGTTTTCATGTGCACATTGAAATTGAGAATAAATATAGGTACTATATGAACAGCATAGGGGCAGTTGTAGAAAGTGGTATGCAAACACGGGAACAGAAGTTATGCATCCATTATACATGCATTACAAAAATTTCTATTTTACGATGAATGGATAAAGAATGCAGCAGAAGTTACCCTTGAAAAATGTGGCTTTGTGACTTTAAAACATGATAAGAAAAATGAGGACTACTTTTAATGGCAAACATGCTTTCATGTTTTTCAGGTTTAATATGTAAAATTTGATTTCTGAGTGTGTGCTTATACGTCACTCCTGACTTTTAGTTGCACAAGCCAAAAATGCATAATTAAGAAGAAAAAAATGTGTGTAAGTCACACTTGGAGAACAGGTTGCATTTTTTCGGGGAAATTTATTTTACAAAATCCGACACCAAGAACAGACATTTCATCTTGAAAGGCAAG
>JAQQAE010011501.1:0-12013 GCA_029823295.1 Pseudamia nigra | reverse complement strand
GAAGCAGGCGGACGACGCGTCCAACCTTGAAGCAGGCGGACGACGCGTCCAACCTTGAAGCAGGCGGACGACGCGTCCAACCTTGAAGCAGGCGGACGACGCGTCAAACCTTGAAGCAGGCTGTAGCTGGGGCACATTTAGTCCTTAGACAGCGGGGAGGTCCAACCCAGTACTAGCAAGTTGTACCTAATTAAGTGGCCAGTGGGTGTATATGTCTGCATTAGTGAAGGAATGGATCTAAACAAAGGAGTTAACGGTGCAAAATCTGAAAAGATAAGATGAGAACGCCGTTTTTTTTTTTTTTTAATCTTTATTTGGTCCACGATTTGTGACCAGATTTCCCCCTGCAGCCTCCACACTACTCCGGTAATTTTTGGGGAGACTTTTGCAAACAATACCTCAGACACCTGTGCTCACGGTCTCTAAATTCTACGTGGATACTGAATTACAGGAGATTCTGTCCTTATTGTCTCGGCAGCTGCTGTGTGGTTAAATTCTAGATTTTATCACGGGACTATTGAGTGCGGCAACAGCAGGCGGGCTGTTCCCAGGCCCATCGCCGTTATCAGCCCTGCATCGGTTCAAGTGCGTTAGAACAGACACAGATTATGTTTGAAGCTTTGCTAAAGAGATAGATTTCAGTTTACAGTGAAAGTATATTAGTGCTGATGTCGTCATATTTCTACCTCATTTGTATGTAAATGATTCATCGTTTTGTGTCATTTTTACTTGTTTTTTTTTATCTTTTTTTTTTTGGTCCCAGCTGCTGATGCATTAAACATTTTCAGGTCTCTTTGATCCACTGTAATTGTAAACTGTCCATCTTTTGGATTGTGAAACAAACGCAACATCTGAGGATGTCCTTTTCACCATTTTCTGAGCCAAAAATATAAACGGAAGTGAATAATTGAGAAAATAGTTGACATGTTAGTCATTAGCTGCAGCAGCGAGAAATCAACTTAGAAAAACTTTGTATGTCTGTTATGAACAGTGAAAATAATAAATAGCTGCAGCCAAAACACACAATATTACAATTTAGAAAATACCTGTGTATGTTTGTACATCGATCAGGTCAGGTGGTGATATATCATCCCAGTGGCTTTTGGATGCATCAGGCAGCCAGTCAACGTTTAACCCTCCATGTTGTTGCAGCGAAAGCAACAAATTGTCCAAACTAAGTAAGAACATGAGCAACTTTGACCAAATAGTGATGGTAACGACTGGGTCACTGCATCCAAACCTAAAGGTCTTGTTGTGTGTTCTGGTCTGCAGTGGATGTAGTTCCCCAACAGAGGGGGTCTGGAGATGAACAGCCGGATTTTAATGACATTGAGTATTTGTGAAATGTTTTGTAAAAGCAACACGCTCCACCTGCAGATATTTTGACTAAAATGCACTTAAATAAAGGAATAAAGGTAAAGTAAAATAAAATATAGCAAAATTACAATGCTGTCACCTTTTTACAATATTCCTTTTAACTTTTTTTTTCCAGTTTCAGTGATGCTCATGTAAAGCTCCCAGAGACGAACAAAGTCTTTACGTCTGCCTTTAGCCATATAAGTGAATCTTTCCAAACCAATATTCTCAGAAAGTTTCCTTATCCGCAATGTCAAAGGAGGAGTGTCCACACTCTTCCAGCATAAGGCGACTTCTCTCCTCGCTCGAAGGATGCCGGGCGAACATAGAGAATCACGACTGATCCCAACTCGGCTCTGAGTCTGGTCGTCTGGTACACGATTGAACGTACCTCGCACACAACTGCAGATTGACACAGTGACTCACGCCTGGTAACTGGCGCCATCTGTCGACAGTAAACATCGATTGCGTTGTGCCACCTATTGTTTACATTACATGCCCAACCATTGTAAAAGTTGTGGAGTCGGAATCGTGACCGCCGCACATCGCCGAGACTAAGTTCTGGCGATTCAACATGTTGAATTGGCACGATTTCTGTTGGGACGATATTAAAACTGAAAAACCTGGGTCGGGAACCACCGCGCATCGAACAGATTTCCAGCTGAGTCGCGTTTCCCTATGTGCGGCCGACTGAACACCAAAATCCAGTAGTCTCTCTTGTTCCTGTGTTTGTATAAACTCATCGGGATATGTTCCAAGCACACAGAGTTTAACATTTATGGGAATATTGACAATCGCACACTTTTGACAAACATTTTGTAACATCTATCCAGAAGTTTGGAGTTTTTGGACATTTCTATAGACAGTGAAGAAGGGTACCTTTCTCATGTAAACACTTAGCTGGAACATTAACCAACATGTGATGACGTTTGACAGGTGTTACGTACGTCCGCATCAGATTATATTGAGGTAACGTAAGCCGTGTATTTATTGTTTGCTTTTGCGCCTCCAGACAAACAGACCACAGAACTGTTAATGCCAGTTTGAAAAGAATTGATTCAGTAAATGTATCGACACAGACCAGTTTCTCTTACTGTTTCTTCCACTTTCTTCTTGGGATTCCTGGGTCTACTTTGCTCTGGAATCTTTTTACAAATATACAATGTCCCCTAATTGACAAAAAAAATGGAAGCAATTTAAAGGAGGAAAAGAAGATGGAGGAGTGAGACAGCGGGAGCAGTGTCGTGACTTTGAGACGACTCTGGAGAGTCACTACGTCTGTTACAAGCCTTCATGTCATATCAGAGTGAAAGGAAAAGAGACTTAGTGACTCAGAGGAGCTGATGCTGCAGGAGGCATCTGCTGGTTTATTCACACCTCGGCCTGTCGGGTTCACGTAGGAGGAGATGAACGTTCACCGGACTGTTTCAAACAAAGCGTCTGTGCCGACGGCATTTCTCAGTTGCGTGAAAAAGTCTTGCCTGATTTTGAGGTGGAGAGGGAAGTGGAAGATAAATTGATTCGTTTTAATTTTCTTACTAATAATTTGTTTACAGAGAGACTGTATGAGCACAAAATATTCTGTTTTTTTCCTCGATGAAAGACAACGCCAACTAAACTGTTTGACTGTTGGTCGCCATATTTAACTATGCAAACACAACCTTCAGCACTTCACTTCCTCAACCATCATCTTGAACAGGTCATCGTGGTGACACTTGCTCATATCCAAATATTTGCTCTTGATTGATTTGTTTAATTTAATTGAATTTGATTTCATTACTGTACACACTAAGCTCAATCGCTGGATCGATGGATAGATACTTACATACTTACTTTATTGATCCCATTAAGGGAGATTCACAAATGGCAGCAAACCGCGTTCACGCCACCCTTAAGAGGGGGAAAAAGTGGAAAGTTTGGGGGGGACACCGAGATAGTAGAGTAAAAAACACAGTTTCCAGAATTAAGCTCCTAAGGGAGCGTAATTATGGTACATAGAAAAATCCTCACAGCACAATTAGCAGAAAGTGAACATAACATTCATTTACAAAGCATCTTTCAGAGAGCCTTGGTCTGGTAGTGTGAGTGTAATGATGTCCACTTGGTTGCATATGTGGCCTTATCGTCCTGATAAGAAAGTCGGAACGCCTCCCCCATTGCGTGCCCATGGTGTTACTGATCATGGCGGTTGCCATGACGACACATTTCAGTGAAAAGTTCATTCTGTCCCCAAATCAGATTGAAGTAGTGTGAAGTAGGAGGGAGGGTGAAGCAGGAACTTCATTCCGGTTGCAGCTGCGCTCAAGGTCATTGTAGGAAGCTGAAAAAACAAAAACAAAAGATAGGACAGTCACACTTTTCAGAGGCAGAACGAATCGAATCTCCTCAGTTACTCCTAGTCTGTATTTTTGGTACCGGACCTCAAAAACTGTCCATGTCGAGACCCCAGCACTTCCATGTTGTAAACCACTCTTTGATTCAACTCAGAAATCGTCCTGTGTTGTGCTGCCAGTGTCCTTTCCACCTGGTCAATCTGGAGACAAAGCTTTGCTGGGCTATAGCTTTGAACAGCTTTGTCCATCTTCTTAATCAATCGGTGCACCAGGAAAACACCCAAGCCAATCAGCAGAAATCCTGTTATCATGGTTCCGAATAGATAAATGTCCTCAACATCCTCAATGACCAGCATCTCCGAACACATAAGTCTCCATGCATCTCACGGATCTCTCACACGTCCGGCAGGCGCTGTCCTTCAAGGACATTTGGGTTCCCACGGAACCATCTTCCTGTTTGAAATCAGCGTGTCAGTTGCACTGAAGTTCTAGCTGATCCATCCCATGATGCTTTTGGTTTTTCAAACCAAACCCATGTAAAATATTCAAACTGTAAAACCCCTCAGAGTGCAGACCTCCTCCAAGGCAACTCAGTTTGTCTTCAGAGTGAAAACTTAACATTTTCATACAGTATGAACCTCTGCTCATTTCCCCCGTGATGTTACTGCACCAAAAGTAATATTTATTTGACCCTCATTATTGGATTCTTTGACCATGAAACCTACCACTATCGTTTGGAATCACATGCATCATCATTATTAGTTCAGTAGTTGTTTCCTTAATGATGTTTTTCTTCTGGATCTAGCTCTGTAAATGTTGAAGATGCATCAAATCCGTGACACATTTCGCTCCAGTTTGGTGTTAGTTTCATGTCGGTAGCTCAGGCAGTAGATAAGAGTAAGCATTCTGGATCACTATATCTGGAATATCGTCCATATCTGGATCAAACTTTGTGGTTTGACAAAATGTATTTTGGTGTGACCCTATGTTTTTTATTTTTTTTTTCGTTTCTTTCAAATCTCACACTGGTCAAGAATCTTTTAAAAATCTTCTGGATCCAGACAAGGATCCAGATCACGACCACAATCTAATTTCTGACCTATCCTGAAAATGTCATCCAAATCCGTTTTGTAACTTCTCAAGTTATGATGCGAACAAACCGATTGATAAATAAACTAGTGGCGACTAACCCATAACCTGCGCGGTGGAGGTAAAACGGTCGTCCCTCATTTTGAAATGTCCAAACCCTTGTCAATATCCACCGTGGTTTGACAGTGTTTAAAAGCCGCAGGGTTTCTCCTGTGGATCAGAAATGGCAGCTGAAATTTTTTTTTGTCTCGTTTTTGTGTTAACGACACTTAATTCATCCAAACGAAACAGATTTTATATTTTTTATGACCTTTATGTAACGACGGTGTTATCTTCACACCTGAGAAACCAGAAAAACAGAATATTTGCCATTGGTGCTACAGGCTTTGAGCGTAATGATGAAGCTTTTTTCTCTCTTTCTCTGCATTGTTATTTTATTATGACTTTTTTAAGCTCCCGGTGCTGCTTCGTCCCTGTTTAGCGAGGCAGCGTTCCAGTCCCACTCTGCTGCAGTCTGTATTAAAGTTGCATGATAGGACTGTTTCATCTGTTCATGTGCTGCAGGTGAATGTGTAAAGTCCGCAGTGAGGAGGGAGAATACTAAAATCTGCCTGGTTAACAATCTGGCTCTGGCGCAAAAGCTGGAAAACCGAGGTGTTTTGTCGTTCATCGGCGGATCATAAATCAGGATTAACGCCGGACTGGGAACAATTATGGGATTTACAGCGTCATAAAACACCACCTTTATGTTGTGTTTAATGGTGTGTAGATGTTCATTTAGGCGCAAACAGATGCGGCGTATCATCAAATCCACGCGGTATCGTAAACGGATCACACATCCGCAGGCAGTTTGGACATTTGACCCTCAACGATCAGGCTGGATGTTGTACGATGTGTACACGTCGCACAGTTTCTCATCTTTTCAGTGATGGTTGCTTATGTTTGTGAGATTAAGATCTGTAGGAGACATTTCACTCCACCGAAGCCAGCATGGACCACAACTTAAACGTCTAATCCTCCGTTTGTTCATTTAGTCATTTTTCTCATCAGTTTCACCAGGTCACCAGTCTTTTATTCTGCTCATTTTCTGATGCATTAATAAAATCATGCTCTTCCGTCAGATGACATCAGTTGTGTGTGAATAAACAACCTTCTATACGTACTGTAACACCGTGCGACTGTGAACCACATGGCTTTATCCTCGTAAGTATAGTCTCATTATTTAATGTTGCATTGAAACACATTTTCAAAAAATAACAAATTTGCGTGAGAGAATTCAACACGAAGCAGGATCAGCGCAGCAGAGTGACATCGGCGGACGGCGCCGCCTGTAGAGTCCATACGAGGCAAGTGTTGTGCTGGAGTCACTGGATTGTAACGTATTTGTTGAATATATCGTTTATGTTTTTCATTTATTTCTATAAAAGAGACGGTTTTGCGTCAGTGTTTTCTGTGTGAGACGTTGTGATTCGATTTATCACGATATCTTTGTGCCGATTCGTTCGATATTTTGATCCTATGAGTACAAGTGTTGCAATTTGACGCTACTGATTATTGCAATTTTTTTTTTTTCTACAAAAAACAAGTTGAATTGCACATTTCTCACTTCAGTAAGCACTGAATCAACCAAATGAACGATGTGCAAAAATATCCACAAAATGATCCAGACAACGAACAGAAATTAACCTAATACTAAATAAACAAAAAGGGGGGGGGGTGGGGGTGGGAGGAATCAGTCTTTGCTCCAAAGCATCGAGTGCTGCAGCTCTTCTGTTGAAGAATCCACTCGTCCGTCACCCTCGTCGGAGTCGACATGACGCGTTCACAACACGCAGCGTCTGATGTGGAGAAAACCAGCTAGCGCCAAGTGTACAGCGATCAGCATATTAGCCACATGGTTGGTGAGCAAAGCAACGTTTTTCTCTGTAACGCTCCACGCGGTCACACCTGTAGCTTTTGCATGACTGTTGTCTGGAGAACATTGGACGCGATGTAATGAGCAGTGATGGCAATGAAGGGCTCGGTGACACGGGACGTCGCAGATCGAACCAACTCGCCTTTTCTTCGACATCCGACATCGCTTCTCGTACGTGAGTGCGAACTGGGCCCAAGTGTCACCAAACAAGACCTGTCTGAAGCTAGCCACGAAGCCCTGAACCGGCTGCAGTACTGGCACAAACACGATACGATGATGACGTCTCCGGATATTTGTCTGTCCTTTTCCAGTTTCAGGTTATACTTTTGAGCCGAGCCCGGCTTCTCCGGAAACGGACATGACATAATACCGCTGCCGTCAGGGATGTAATGAATAAATAAATAAAGATTCTCGGGAGAAATATTAATAGAGTGGAACCCCGGGTTACGAGTGCTTTATCATACAATTTTTTTGGGTTATGAGACAAAATTTTGCACCGGCTCACGAGAAAAACTTGTGTTGCAAGTAAAATGGTTCACAGGAGAGAGACTCACCGACCGACTGGAAACTCGCGCTGTATTGTGCTTCATGTCTGTGCCTTTTTTCACCTGAAACAGTGCTTTGTTTTGTGTTTTTTCGTCATGAGGCCTAAGTAGGATGCTAGTGGTGAGTGTCATATACGGCTTTAGGACAGTAAGCTACTGTGCGTTGCAGCGTTACGTCACAGAGACACTTTACGGCTGTGAGAGTTGGAATCCGCATCTTGTCACGCGTTATTCCCTGCCTGTTCGTACATTAAAGCAGTGTTTATAAAAGTAAAACCGTCGCTCGAGCGATAGCCTCCCCATGACGTGTACGTCAAGTCTATCCAAGTCAAGGTAACGTGTCATTATTAATAATTTTTAGAACTAATTTCATGCATTCCTTTTTGGATAATTAACACAACTTCAAATAATAATAATGAATAAACATTATTTTACAGATAACTTGTGTACATACAGGTATGTATATATGGGAGTTTTCTTGGGTCTTGGAACGGATTAATTGGTTTTTCATGTATTCTTATGAAAACCTTGCCCAACTCACGAGTTTTTCGTTTGATGAGCTTGATCCCGGAACGGATTAATCTCGTAACCATTGTACCTAAAATTGCCACATCGGGACATCTATGTGAATCCGTGTTTCCTCACCCCTAATATCTACAAGGTTGGAAAATGTCCTTCCTGGTTTAAAGTGATGAGCCTGAAACGTGTTCGAGGCTGGTTGAACAGAGAGCGTAGTCCGTGTGCAAGTCTAAAACGTCAAACCTTCTGTCTGTTACATTTATTGACTCAAATTATTCACACAAAGCCAATGTATGATTTATGCTGCAAGTGAATCGGACTGATTCTGCCAGTTGGTGCTCGAATCTTACATAAAAACCCCTTCAGATGAATTACTTTTCAGACGAGGCTGTTTTTATTGACCCGACGCGGAGAAGCTCATATAGAAACACCAAGCAGGACGGACGCGTGATTTAAAAACGCCGTGTCGACTGCATCTAAACGTGTTCACGGTAAAATCTGAACGATGTCCAGACAACCAGCTAAGTCATCATTTACTAAATGAGCCGAAAAGGAGAAGCAGGCATGTGACGTTGACGTTGACAGACGTCGTACAGTTGATTCTGGGCGAATGCGCGTACAGGCTGTTTTCGCTCATGTCGGCTGTGCAGCGCGTTCAATAATACATGAGCTGCTCGGTGAAGCCTCTCGTCTCCATCTGCGGCTGACAGCTCGGTCTGCATGTGTGTGCGATCACAACCCCTGTTCGTTTTAAAGGTCCCGCGCTGTCATCACTTCAGCTGCTCAGTGCCGTCGGCCTTGACAAATCAACACAACGGAGATCAGAGACAGGGAGAGAACAAGACATTTTGGGTTTTCGTGATTTGTGACGTCACGAGTCAGAACCAGTCTCAAGGCCCCTTCATGCTCAACGTTAAGTACCCTGCATACGTTATGCACGTAATTTGGTGAGTTTTCAGTGAGCTAATGGATTCGTACCTCAACACAGAAAACGGAGCAGTGCCACCGGAAGTGGTGGGAGGCAGTGTTGTGCAGTATGACCCGTGTGGCAGAAGCAGAAGAAGAAAAAGAACGGAATGCACCATAAACACGGAAAGATTAACAGAATGTGCCATAGACTGTAAATATCAGTGACAAAGTGACCGTGACGTCAACCATTAGTTTCTGAGGGGTCGTTTTGAGGCCAATCAGGTTGTCACTTCCTGGCTGCCATATTGGAGCCAAAAACAGGATGTAACCATATTTGGACCGATAGCACTTGGGCTAACTGAGCGTTCATCCCAGGGGACTCATGGGAAGCTAATACTAGCCGCTAGCTTACTGATGCGGTAAAACGTCACCACACAGTGTCAAACAAAGTCATATTACAACATTGTTGGTGTAAACACTTACCCACAGCTGCAGTCAAGTGTATGTCATGTATAACTATGACCATATTGAATAAATTCAACCAATCACAGCATTTTCTAAGGAAAAGTGGGCGGGTGCAGCCAGTATATGCAAGCATCACTCCCACACCAATTATAGCATAAATGTTTTGATTTTTGTGCACGTTTTTTCATTATAAACTTGATAACAACAGAAGCCCTGAGACTTTTGCAGAGAGCTGTGCACTGCAAACTAGCTCTTTGAATGATTTTTTTTTTTTTTCTGAATTACCGTTTCGAGGATATTAATATATCTCAAGCAGACGCCGCGAGCCGATTCCCGTGAACGTTTCCAATTCACTCATCGGGAGGAAGCTCGGAGACGACGGAAACAATAAGGGCAGTGTCATCACACGAATGGAATGTGATTTTTCTGCCTCATCTGTACAGGACAGATAAGGAGCATTCCACAGCGAGCTTCACGGCGAACGGCAGGGCCACGACGACGCCTGCGTCACCGCTGTGAAGACGAAGGGATCAGTGTGCGTTCAGCGCCGACGCTCGCCTACATTTACTCCTCTTTTTCTTCAGATAAATGTACAGTCGAGGGCAGCTGTCGTGCAGAATCCGTTTGATCCAGTTACGCGAGTAGGAGTAAAAAAAAAGGTTGAAATGAATGAACAAAAAAAACCCAAAAGGAATGAACCAAATTATCAAGTAAATGAACTAAAAGAAAAAAAACACTAACCAACAAACTGAGCAGAAACTTTCACCATAATGAAAACGTAAACATTTTTTTTTTTAAATGTATACATTAAAAAAATAAATAAAATGTATACAGTTGAACAAGCGCAAATGAGCAAAGAAGCAAAAATGAACAAAATAATCAAGCAAATGAACAAGGGGAAAAAAAACTAAACATTAAAACAAGAACAGAATTAAACTTGAGCATAAAAAAAAAAAAAAACTCAAGAAAATTTACAAAACTGAATAAAATGTTGAAGTGAATTATTAAGCAGACCGAGCACAAGTGAACAAAGAAGCAAAAATGCAGAAAATAATCAAGAAAATGGACAATATCACTAAGAACTTGATTCTCACTGAAGGCATCGAAACTATGAATGAAGACGTATGGAATCGTGTGAAATTACTGAAAACACGCCTTATATTCTAGATTCTTCAAAGTAGCCACCCGTTGCTCTGATCACCGCTTTGCACACTTGTCATTCTCTTGATGAGCTTCCAGAGGTCGTGACCTGAAATGGTGTTGGAAAAACCATTTGAGGTCACGACCTCATGAAGCTCACTGAGACACCAGGGGTTTTCAGCGGCGTCAAAAAAACAAAAGGTGGCGACTTTGGAGAAACTAGAATATAAGACGTGTTTTCAAGTTAATTCATACTTTTTTAAGTACATAATTCCATGTGTGTTCATGCATAGTTTTGATGAGAATCTACAATATAAACAGTCAAAATAAAGGAAACGCGTTAAATGAGAATGTGTGTCCAAACTTTTGGCCTGTACCGTAGATGAGCAAAATAAGCAACAGAATGATCAAAATACCTGTTTGGATGCAATAAATTCCACATTATGAAGCCACTCAATACTTGAGTAGTTTTATTTATTTATTTTAATGGGACACTTTTGTACTCTTACTCAAGTACTTATGTTTCTGAGTACTTGTACTTGAGTCACTGTAATGAGAACAGCAGACACAGTGGCGGTAAATGCCAGTCGTTTTGCGTCTCGGAGGGGAACGAGCTCCCGTTTCTCATTTCCTCCATGATGAAATAAGAGGTTTGTGTTCAAAGGTGACAAATCAAACGCACTCGACAATGTCGACCTGGAACAATAAGTCGTTTGTATGAGATAAGTGTTTGACCGGTTGGGCAATAAGCTCAACAGCCTATATGACCTCGTGGTGACTCTGGAGATTTTTATTTTTTTTTTGCAGCCAAATGCTTTTAAAGCAGCAGCGTCAGACTTTAATGTGGAAACCGTATCGGCGTGAATCCATCCTTTTCAGCGGATTCTCGATGATGTCACTGACCACTGAACATCTAGGACTAAAGTCAGTGTGTACGTACGTACACCGCTGTCGAACAGGGAGGACGAGTAGTGCTCCAAAAACTAGAATCAGATTCATGCAGGTTTTTTTTTTTTTTTTTTTAAATTTATTATTGCTGATCAATGGACTTAGTAGCTGCCTGTTCAGTGTCATCATCCAGAACAGCGTATTCTGGCTGAGCAGTATCACTGTTGTTATGGCAAACCAGCTGAAAATGGATGCATTAATGGGCTGAATTGTGTCACCGATTTTGGTGCCAGTTCTGCAGTCATTACACCTCTATAATCCACTGTCTGTCATGAGGACTGTCCCATGAAAGGGGGGATACGATTATTAGAAACTGTTAGTGTCCAGCACCTCAGGTACTGCCTGATTTTGGTGTCTGTGCACGTGGACACTTTCAAACTTGTTGAGATTTTTCAGATCGACTGACCTGCCTTTTCTCGTCGCTGTGACGCTATCGTATGGACGTGTACAGTGGTCGCACTAATCGGGCTGTTGACCGCGTACCCACCCTCGTTCTGCACAATACAGGTGATGGTCTAAAGGCACACCCGTGAAGTGAAAATCTTTCTGGCCGACTACCTACTTTGAGCAATCTAAATATAAAACATGTTCTGGATTGTTTAACTCTTTTTCTTTACGACATAATTCCATATGTGTTATGTCACAGTTTGGATGTCTTCAGTATGAATGGACAGTGTGAATGTGACAAAAAAGTGAATGTGACGTCACCCATTAGTTGTGAAGGGTCGTTTTGAGGTCAATCAGGTCGTCACTTCCTGGACGGCATCTTGGAGCCAAAAACAGGATGTGACCAT
>JAQQAE010011500.1:0-13587 GCA_029823295.1 Pseudamia nigra | reverse complement strand
ATTTCTAGTAAGCGGCCCAGCCCCTTCTATATTTTTATGTATGTGGCCCTCGGTGAAAAAAGTTTGGACACCCCTGGTGTAGAGAGTATTGTAACTGTGTTAAGACTGTGATAAAACCCTTGTGTTACCCTGTTGCTCCCCTCTAGGAATCTCAGAAGGACATTGAGAACTGTTCTTGTATGTTATTTCATGCATAAAGATTTATGGTTATGAAAGTATTTGGTGAATGATTCCTCTAAAAAGTATCTTTGGTCAGAAGTATTCAGAAAGGGAAGTGGCAAAAGTTTGAGAACCCCTTCTAAGACTTCTTGGATGGCAGCTCATCCCATTCCATGACATCATTGTACCTTTAAAAGGGAGCGTCTCCCTTTGTTCACTCTCTTTGCTCTTGCCTTTTTGCGCTTGCTCCTCTGGCTTCCCTGCTCTCTCTTGACACTTCTTTTCTTTTCTTCTTTACCCTTCGCCTTTGATGCACCTCTCTACTTGCCACTAAGGCTGCAGCCCTTCCTTTTCTGCTAGCTTAGCTTTAGCCTATTGTTCTAAAGACCAGCAACCTTCCTCTGGATGAAACTCACATCCAAACTTGTCCGAGAAAAGAAAACTTATTTTCATAGTGACTCATTAAAACAAACCAGATCAAACCAATGCTAGCCTCCAACAGATATTCACTAGAAGCCTGCTAGAACCCATCTTGGACATCAGAACTCCGAACCAGAACCGAATTGATGCTGATCCCTAAACGGGCCCCGCTGATCCCCATGTGACGGACCACTCTGAAGAGCGACTCGCTACTTCCAGGCCATCACATCCTGAACCGGAGCTGTGCAATGGACCTGAATTGGCCCGACCGGAACCGAACTGGACCAACGAAGTTCAACTCAAAGACCCATCTTGGTTACTGGTTTCAGAGGAGTGTCTTAGAGCTGAAGTGACAATTTCTCCCCTCTCAATCAACTATCCCTGAATAAACAACTCCATTATCATGTTTAAATTTCCCTCCAATTCTTTCCCTTTCCACTAGTGAGTATTTCCTCTGAATATTTCAGACCATTCTCCTCACATTGATACCCTGTATTTTGTCATTGTATAATCTACCGTTATCACCTTGTTTACTCGTGTTATTACTATAATAAACCTATATTACTGTGGAATACATCGCGTTCAGAGACTTATTTTAAAAATGATTAAGTTCCCTGTGTGGAAGAACTGCAACCTTTAAATTATGAGACTGATCCCAATTTACTGTATCTATATTTATTTGATTAATGCGCTTTGCCCATTAGATCTCATATAAATAAACCAGGGTTCCCTTCCCCCAAAAGTAGAAGGGTGGTGCCCCATTTTAATTAATAATTAACTTGATACGAATGCAAAATTGTCCCCTTTTCCCTTTTGACCAAAGTGTACACTTTATGTATTCATACAGTGTATATATACAGTAAACTGTTACACTACAATATGGTCACCATATCAGTGTTTCACCTCCATCTTTGCTTCCATCTGTACAATGTTTCTTTACTGGAGGGGGCTAATAAATTCAGGCATAAGGGGGTCAAAGCAGATGTGAGATGTGAAATCAGGCTAATCTGCTAAGACTTTTTGATACCCTGATGTCCCTACAGGGCATTGAAGGGCACGAAATCAAAATTAGAGAGTGACATTTAGTGCTGGAGACATGCTGTGCTAACACAGCCTCAAAACATTGGAAATCAGTTGTAATCTTTACATGCTATAAAATAATCTGTCTTAATTATGCATTTATTTTTGGTAGAAGATAAAAAATTAGCTTTTGTTCAGCTGCTACAACTGTGCTACAACCACTGTGTTTGGAGCTGCAGTTTATTATAAATCATCTGCAGGGATGCTTTTGTTTGTTTTACATAAATCTTGGGTGTTTCTCAAACAGATCCTTCTGAAGACTAATTTGCATAAATATATGTTTCCGGTCTCTCTAAGGATTGTTCCAATCAACTCTAAGGTTGACGAGCCTCCCTATAACTGATTTGTCCCCTCCAAGGGTCCATCTGCAGATCCTCTGTGGCTCTTGAGCTCCCACGATCCTATGTGTGAGTCTTTAAATAGCCTTCTAATGAACGTTTGACCAGTGTAATATGTATTTTAATTGGGGCTGTCAAAATTAATGTGTGAATCCGGATTAAACCATTTGCATGACTAATTACATTAAAAATTTTAACGCAATTAACGCGTTAATGTGATTAACGCACAATAACTCATATATCACCTTCTATCATGAGTGTTATTGCTCCCACAAAATGAAAATCAACAAATTGGCATTAATTGTGATTAATCAAAATTAATCGAGTGATCCTGTGATTAAGTTAGATTAATAATCAATGGGTATTAATTGTGATTAATCTAAATTAATCCACAGTGACCCTGTGATTAAAAATTTAAATTGTTTGACAGCCCTAATTTAAATATAATTAGGTTATGACATGAAACATTTACATAGAGCATTAGTCAAAGGAAATTAAATGGGCTCACACATTAGCAAATGGAACATCCAGAGAAAAACACAGAAGGCATACAGTAATATTAAGAAAGAATCATCAAATTGATCATTAAACTTATTAAAAAGAAAGTACTGTAGAATTAAATATGACAATCCATTAAGGATGAATAATAAACCAATTTACCAGACATAGCACTTTAAATATTTTCATGTATATTTGTATGTACTTCAGCACTTTTGCTTAAATGATAATTTGAATTCAACTTTACTGTAAATAGAGCAATTGCATGTTTATGTGCATTTTGATAGGAACACTGATGTCACCATAATGAGGGTGTACATAAATGTGTCATTTATGGAGCAATGATGAATAGCTGCCTTGCAGTTTGTAAATGTATTGGACTTCTATTTGTTATTCAGACTTTTTTGGGGGGTCAGCTTTTTTGTTTTAATAATAAACCAAACAATATTTAAAGTAGAATAATGTATAATTGATAAACAGATGTGGGTAAGTTTGAGCTGTTGGCAGTTTTAGTAGCCTATTAAGCCTATTTAGTAGCCTTTTGCTTAAATGAAAGTTAAAGATTATGTTTAGTGCTATTTCACTTCAAAGAAATGTTAAATGAATAACGTGCATACACACATTTTAAATGTTGTCAGTAAAAAGACACAAAATAATGAGTGAATAAACAAGTATTTGATAACTTTTTCTTACATTCAGTGTGTTTATCAGAAGAATACAAACATTCACAGCTATGAATATTACACTTTTGGCTTAAAATGTGTTCAAATGCTTACACGTGAGGTATGTGGGGATTTAGTTCCATTTAATTAGGAAGTTTCAGGTTCCAAAGAACTCATGACTCCTTATCTCACCCTAACCATCCAGGTGGGTTTAGAAGTATCCTACCAGAGTCAGTGTTTGGATTGTTTGCTCTCGTCTAGACTGCTGCAGAAACATAATGGACTCTGTAAAAGGAGACACCTACCTCTGTAGATATAAGTGGATTACTCTAAGGCAACAAAACATAGTGATTTTTATTCTCAAGTGACTGCACACTAATGAAACACAATAATGCATAAATATTACTTGTCTGCAAATAGGTTTTTCAAAATTCAGCATGTTGTATCTGTAAAATGTAATTTAACTTGGTGACCTGTATGAAATCTCCTCTGACCCACCTCTGAAAATCAGTTTGTTTGTTCAGTGACTCATACCAGTTAATATATTTTTCCATCAGATATTTCATAGACAATCAATACGCTATTGACACGTCGTAACAATCTCAATACTTAATAATAACAAAAATTGTAATACTATTCACACCAGCACAGACACATGGACTGTTATTTAAAGGGAGGAAGTACTTCAACAAACCGCATATACATGTAACATTTATGAGACAAAAAACATTATTTTTATTCAAGGGAAAAATATTGAAATGCATGGGACATTTAGAACACAGTTCATTGGTATTCCTTGTCATGTTATTTATTTTCTATCACTCAAATGTAAGACCTGCAGCTGGGAACTGCTCCAGTATGCCTCACCAATCCTCTTTTTCTTTAAAGCAGGTCAGCAGAGCAAGGCAAACCCATCAAACAGTCCGAAATTCTCTGAAATACAATAATCCATTTTTGCTTCTTTTCACTACCTGTAACTTTTTATTCTGCTTTACTTGCATGAAGCTACTGTGGGTTTGGCAGAATACTTGGCTCTATTGAGCGAGTCACTCTTGTACTGAATTGATCCCAACTGACGTGGTGCGAAGTGGTCAGATAGATTGGTGGATTTTTTTGGCTCAAGTGTAAGCTGTAGCAATAAGGAGTATCCTTTGCCACAGGAAAGTGTAGTAATATGATGAATGGCCGTATGCTGGGAATTACATTATTTAATGTTTTTCTCACTGCAACTGCTGCCGAAGTGTCAGCAGGAGCTTACTGCAAAAGGACATTGCCTTAACAAAGGGCAACACAGAAGGCTAAGTGCTGCAAAGTGGCAGCACGATTTTATGAGTAATGCCTGTAGAGATAATTTCTTAATATTTACCTGTATCGATATGATGTCCAGGTAGGTGTTAATTTCGAAACTAGTACGATGTTAATCGCAAAAGTGAAAAATTTCATGCCCTGACAACCACAGAAATTTGTTTGTTCATTGTTTTCCCATCTTCTTTTTCATTTTTCTGCAGGCATTCAAGGATTTTTATGACAAAAAAGCTAAATCCAAGGATGTCACCCACGGAGAGGGCTAGTAACAGGTTCCAGCACAGATCTCCGCTACGTGTTGCTATAGATACACACATATTTGGATATGTGACTATGTGCTGTGTGTGAATGCAGTATAGGAGGGAGGGGGCACAATTTTTAAACATTTGAGGGAGAGAGGTTAGTGGGTCCCTTTTCTTTCCCCTGCCTGTGTCAGTCTTACAGAGTGCTGAGGGAGAAAACATCATCTCCTTGCCTGACTCCACATCACAGTGGGATTTGATGTGTATAGCCTGCAGGAAAGCTTTTCTAAATAGTCATTTAATTTATGGTTTGTAACTACGCTGAAAGGAGAGAGGAAAAAAGAGCTGACAAAGGAAGAAAGAAAGACAAGAAGAAAAACAAAAAGACAAAAAGCTCATCTGCTGAACTGAAGAGTCACCACACAAACTGACGCAACATCTCCTGCTTTAAACCTCAGCTAAGGTAAGACAGTCTGCATTCATTGATTCTTTACAATGCACTGACATTTACAAATACATAGCACATGCACACATAGATACCAGCTGTCCGCCACATGTCATTACACTGTCATAGTCTAAATTTGGCTTAATTTGAAATTTTACTTCTCAGTGTCTTTACTTGCATTCAGCTAGAGTTTCATGTGTTGCAAGTGTCAAAGAAACCAAGCTTTTTCAGTTAACAAAATGTAGCTTGTAATGCTTCATGAAGGACTTGTCAATTATACTGACAATTGCCACTGAAAAATGGCTTTGAAGAGTCAGCAATCAGCACTTTGATGTTAAACTTTCTGAAAGGAATAGATGAAACCTGCAGCAGAACTTGAAAGGCGTATAATATAAGCATCAGTCTTCTTTAGGAAATGCAAATTAGTATTAATTGCACACATTTTTCTTTGCATATAAAAATGCTGCACCATGTTATACAACATTATGGATTTGGATCATCTTTGTTTGTTTTATCACCTGTGAAACTGATTACTGCTTTATGTGTATTGTATCTGTACCATGCACAGTATATATGATTCTATTTATGACATTTACAGAATCAAATACAGTACTATTTACAGACAGTCTTTGCATGTTCATATATAAATAGAATAGACAGTATATAGTAATAATTGTACATTTAGTGCCAGTTCAGTGGTTTTATATATATGTGTGCATTGTACCAACATAAATGAAAACCCAAGAGAAGGATGCATTATGCCAAGCTTATAGACTTGCATTTGTTGTCTTTATGCTGCAAAATCTCAAAAAGACAAACAGAGATATGAAGACTTGTTGGATTTGTTGAAATATCTGTCTTGGAGATTTTCTAGCTGCCTGAAGGAACAGTGTAGCCGGAGATGTGATGCACAGGACTATCTGCAACAAAAAGTTCTTAAAACATTGCCTATGATAAATTCTGCTGACTTGAAAGCAATCTGACCAAACTAAAATGTTCAAATATGTCTGTTGGGACAGATTCAATTGTGTTGGTTTCGTTTCTTGGTACAGCCGATGCTATTACAGAGGCTTTGGTCACTCTAAATGAAGGGGTCAGTACAAGATAATAACATTTGGCCAGTTGTTGATCATTAACCCTGAGGAAATCAGACCACTCCGAAGTGTCAGTGTGTAAGCTTGAAAACACACTCTCAGACTTTAATGGCATAGATGGAATAATTAAAAACTCCTTCAGATAGGAGTTACAAAAATGTTTCATTGAAATTTATAGGAGGGCAGTGACATCATAATCAAAGCTGGACATTTTTTATGACAATGCAGAGTCAAAAATGTTTCAAATTAAACATCTCATCGGTTTCATGTAATAAACTCTGACATGGTCTCTCATAGATGTTTGCCTTTATCTTTGTCTTTCTTCGGGTGTTTCAACTGACTGAGGAAATTTGAAAGTGCAAAAGTTAGAATTGTCAGTGGAATCCAGTAAAACGAAAAGGTGGGAAATGCAAGCGAGATAGTGATCATCAGAAGCGTCCTTCCTGTTTTGCATTTTGAGGGTTATCAATTCCCATCACGCCTCGCAAATTAGCTGCAGGATCTGGATAGCTTCCACACAGGCCATGGCAACAGCGTTACCAGGCAAGAGTGTTTTTTTCCACGCTGTCTGTTAAGGTTGACGACATGAGACCAAATGACCTCGAACATATCCTGCTGTTGATCATGGACGTGTACTGTACATAAAATATCAGTAATTAAAGACAGTCTGCACTGAGAGGTGACAGCTTTGAAGTGGAGACCGATGCTCAGCAGGGAATGGTTAACGGGCTTTGAATTGAACATGTGCTTTTTTCCTACATTTCCTCCAAACTGATGTCACTGATATACAATACAAGGTAGATCTGCTAATGATTTTTCAACCATCAGAATCTTTAATTCACACAAAGATGAGGTATAAAACTCAGCTCTACTCCATCAACATAACTTTTCTATTTTGCCTATTGAAATATTAACTTTCTAGTTGATCTTGAAAAAACTCTTCAGTGCTTTGATATGCATAGTTTTAGTTTCTGATCTCCGAAAGAGACAGAGAAGTGCTGAAGCAGCCTGGAGATGGTATTAACAATGAATACATGCTAAAGTCCATTTAGAAAATCACAAAGAATTTTTTCTCAAATTCAAAAGTTCTTAGGTCATGCAAACTTTTGAATTATCTTGTGTTTATCCAAAAAGTTACATTTCCCTTTACGTGTGGCTAGACACCCGTTACACTGGGGTGTTTGAAGTACAGAATTTAATGATCACCACCAAAATTTAATCACTTATTTCTTTTCCCACTTCACACCTTGAATGCGTTCAATACTTTTTGAGTAATCTCGCCAACTAACAGATAAACAAACATAGAAAAAAACATTGTATTTAGGATCACAACCATTTCTTAAAATGTACAAAGCTATTTGAGTGGATTGCATGACACAATACACACAAAAAACTGTGGATATTGACAGCTCAGTGGTTAGCTGGCTTAGGTTTGGCATTGCTCCAGCAGATATTCTGAGTGTATCTGATACCTACTGTATTTATTTTATCAACCATTCATGCGGCCAGCATAAAAAGCCCCCAAAGACTGTAATACGAACTGTGGCACAAACCATACTTAAAGTACAAGCGTCAGAATTAAATTAATTCATCTAAAATACCAGGTAAACTTAATATATGTGCATGTGGATGAAACAAATTAGATCTATACAGTCTTGCAGCTATTAGCCTACTACTGCTAGGCACACAGTAGTATGCTAGATAGCATGCAACTAATTTATGTCATGTAAATCTTGTAGATCTATTGTTTGTTTACTGCAGTCAAAGTCAGTTAATTCCTGTAACACAGGGCATTAAGGAGACTTGGTGTAGTTTAGTAATTTCTCCAACCGGTCTAGCGAATAATAGCTAATCGCTAATAGCTAATGGTAGCTAGCCATCGGCTTTGCTATCTATTGTTAAATATGCTACTATGTAACACTAACTAGTTTACTGACTGTTACAGGGCCCAGTAAAATATTACACTTTTAATTTGCTTACCTAGAGACCATAGACTGTATATATTACTGGGCAAAGTGACCACGACGTCACCCATTAATTTCTGAAGGGCCATTTTGAGGCCAATTGGGTTGTCACTTCCTGGCTGCCATTTTGGAGCTAAAAACAGGATGCGACCATATTTGGAGGAATGGCATCAGTGCTAACTGAGCGTTCATGCCAGAAAACTCATGGGAAAGCTAATATTAACCGCTACCTTACTTATGCGGTAAAACTTTATCACGCGGTGACAAACCAAGTCATATTACGGTGTTGTTAGTGTAAATACTTACCCACCTTATGCAGTTGAGCATAAGATACGAAGGTCCGAATCAGTCCGACTTCACAAGTGAGCTGTTAGCATAGCGACATGTCAATCAAACCCCAGCCTAGCAGTGATTTGTTTGATTATTTGCAGTAATATCTTAATAATGGAGTAAAAACTTACTTATTAGAGGGTCCAAATAATGCGTTTGAGACCATAATGACTCATGTCAAAAATGTATTTGCTTAGTATTTTCAGATAGAAGTCCAATGTATCTCTATGGGAAAATGGAGCCGGACAAATGATTCACCAGCGGCCAAGAGGTGGGATTACAACTTAAAGTTACTGCATCCCAAACATGATCAGTGGGTGACATGTCCAGTGAGTATGCTGGCCATGCAAGTAGTAGGATGTTTTCAGTTTCCAGGAACAGATCCTTGCATCCATGTGGTGGATAAATGACAAAACAATGGGGCTCAGGATCTTGTCATGGTATCTCTGTGCACTCAAAATACCATCAATAAAATGCACCTGGGTTCATTGTCCATAACATACACCTGCCCATACCACAACCCCACCGCCACCGTGGGCCACTCGATTCATACTGTTGACATTAGCAAACTGCTCACTCACAAAATACCATACATGCTATCTGCCATCTGGCCTGCACAGTGAAAACTGGCATTCATCCATGAAGAGAACACCTCTCCAACATGCCAGGTGCCATGGAAAGGGAGCATTTGCCCACTCATGTCAGTTTCAACGACGAACTTCATGGAACATAGGAAACATGGACACATGGAACATGGACCATGGAAAATAGGTGCAAAAAGAAAAGTGTTGCATTTATATTTTTGTTCAGTGTACATATCTGGTAGGACACCTCTGACCACTGGGTGAGGTCATTGTACCAACATGATAATGAGGGACTGAACAGACATGATTTACTGTAAGTTTGATCAAATTAATTTTTTCATGATATCTGGCTAACTCTAGTGGAGGCAAAGTAGATATTGAAAGTAAACATGCCGTTTTAGGACAATTTGCAAAGTAATTTAATTCTGTTGGTTTTCTTTTAGGTTTGCTTTATACCACAATTCACATTGTAGTGTATGAGAACGAGCATTTGTTTTCCCCCTAAAGGAGAAGTGTACCATAGGTAAGATGCGACACCAGTCTGATGTATAACCCCAAGCTGCAGAGAGTCAAGATGGCACCTATTCAGTCTATCTGGGAAGCTACTCAGTGATGATGAGGCAAAAGCATTTTTTTCTGCGCTATTTCCATGTTATGCAGCTCACTGCACAGGTGTAGTAGGGCCACTGTGCACACATGCTCACATTGCAGAGCTGCTCAGACCATGAAGTAAAGGTGACATCACAGATTTTTAAAAACCTCTTTCTGAGGGTTTGGTGATTCAAAATGCTTTAAACCTCTGTGTTATAAAAACTGATCATTTAAAGAGTCATTTCTGACTGTTTGGTGTCGTGTCAGCAGTTTTACAGGCATCTCTTCTTACTATTGTGGTCTGTGGAGGAAATGCTTTCTGGACCAGAGTGGGCGAATGGCCAGTGGGGTAATCAGCCTCAGTGGCTTTTTTTTTTTTTTTCATTTTTATTATATTTCTAGTATTATTTTGTGTAGTAGTCAAATCACATCTGGGTAATTTGTTACGAGCACTGAGTAATTACACCTGAAAATCACATTTAACATCCTCCACCTGCCTGAAAGCAGTTCTGATTGGCTAATCTACATCCCAAGTAGATTTTCTACAGTCCTCAGAAATCTTGTCAGACATCTTGAGTTACAATATTTTGAAAGCTAATTACACAACATTTGCTCAGTAATACAAAAAATCAAGCACCACAACATTAAATTGTACCAGGCTACCAAAAACATTGTATTTGTCACATATAAAAGTCAATCTCCAACCTGCACAACTGCACCCGATTGTCCTAATGTTTTAAATCAATATTTCAGCTGTATTTTGACACTGCACAAACCACCCAAAAACTGATGTGTGTCAAGGCCAATCCGCTCAACCAATTGGAAATACTAGCGTGTGGGAAAATGTCAGGATTTTATTGTGTGGAAAAGCATACTTGACATTAACAAAACCATTCAAAGACATCAGAAAATCATTTGATGTACAGGCAGTGATCCAGAGCACAGAGCCACTTCTAAGCGCTCAATATACAGTGCCAGAACTGAAAGGTTTTGTTGAACACCTGCATGTGTGTAGCCTGTGGAGTGCAGGTGGCAGATAGAGAAGCTGAGTATTAGTAGTGACTAATTAAGGGTTGATTAATTAAATAAGAAAGCATGGCATTGTAGACTTGCAAGTTTCTTGGAGCAAGAACATGATGTGAGTGTCTTGTAAATGGTGTCAAACACCTATCCTGCTTCATGAAATGAAAATCCTGCTCATATTTTGGTGACTTTTTCTGGGTTCTAGTCAAATAATACCTGTACATCACTTTTTGCCTTCAAAAAATAAAAAATAAACTCAAAAACACCAAAATGAATAAAATAAGTAACAAAATGAACAAAAATGATCAAAAGTTAAAAGAAAAAGAAAAATCCACAAAATAAACAGAATTAATAGTTAAAATGTAAACATGCAATTGTCATTCAACAAAGGCAGGAAATTCTTTGGTAATTGTTAAGTCTTCAAATTGCATTGCTTTTGTATTGCATTTGAAATATGAAAAAGTGACTCGTGGGAACACATGCAAAACCAATATTTTGGCTTTGAAGTAATTTTCATGTCTCTGTCGTGGTGGGCTTTTTTTTTATCTCACCCAGCATGAAAAGACATAAAATGATCGATTAAAGCTGAGGGACAGACATAATTATATTTTGAAGTTGAATTTAACATTCAGATTTTACCTGGTGTGAACCACTCTGGTAATTTGTACGACAATTGAAAACTGAAGCCAAAGCATGAACTGTGGGAAATATTTTACTTTTAAGATATTTCATCATAGCGAGACCATTGGCTCTGAAGTTTAATGAGCTTAATGTATTCTGAATGTATCCTTGCTCAAACTCATCCCTTCCTTGAAAACAGCTCTGGCATCCTGAGATGTCTGTGCACAAATGTGTTCTATAAAAGACATTACATGGACACTGATGGTAAATGATAAATGTTATGTCTCCTAATGTAATGTGGTCACTGCAATTATGCAGATGAGGTTACATAACAAGAGCTACCATTTTAAATATTCACAACAATTGAATACATTCAAAGTATGTACATAGAATGTTTTGTTTTTCTTTTTCTTATCTTTGTATGTTGATAAACCACGTTTCACTATTGCTGCAGCAATCGCCAAAGTTGTAATTTAACAGCTATGTGCAAGAAAAAGCACTAGGCTGCATGGTACTCTGCACTGTATGCTGTACAAGCAGCACAGATGAATAGAAAATGCCCACTGTTTTCTCTCCATGAGCAGTGAAATAGTCATTGATTCTTCAAGAAAACACATCAGTTTTTTGGTGAGAATCAATGACTCCAGACAAAAGGAACAGTACTGTACATCTCCCAGCTAAAAACTGAAATTCCAATAAATCCTGTGTACCTACTGGGATGTATAGAGTAGTAGAGTAATTTGTCAATATCTCATTAAAGTCACACAATACTATTATTTCCCTAGCAGGCTAATTTCAGATGCCTCTCAAATGGTAGGATAACTTACTCATGGCTAACAGGATTAATTTGTATATACATTTTTCTTTTGTTAAGGTTTCCAGAGACATGGATATAGTTATGGATGAAGATTTTACTACAAGCAGAAACACCAGCCATGAAACTGGGCAGGAAAGACTTGATGGCAACAAAAGTCATGGACTCAACCACAGCGACCCTCTGGACATGTTTACAGGCATGGAGCTCCTTCTACAGTTCAAACCACTCTTTCTGCCGCTCTACTACCTCGTGGTGGTGGTAGCTGGTGTTGGTAATTCTTTTTTATTGGCTTGCATCATGGCAGACAAGAAACTCCACAACGCCACCAACTTTTTTATTGGTAACCTAGCGGCCGGTGACCTACTAATGTGTCTGAGTTGTGTTCCACTGACGGTCTCTTATGCCTTCGACACACATGGCTGGGTTTTCGGGAGACCCCTCTGCCACCTGGTGCCATTGCTTCAATGTGCCACAGTGTTTGCATCAGTGCTTTCACTAACTGCCATTGCTGTGGACCGCTATGTTGTCGTAGGTAAGAGCAGACACCATTTATACTACTGCTTCTCAGGCATTTTTGGAATAAATGAGCAGGGAAAGATAAAGAGTTTAGTGTGTAATATTGTGACATCTGATAGTGAGGGTGCAGACTGCATCTAAATAAGTATTCTTCTCCTGATATTCCCCTTTGTGGCTAGTATATAAAAAGCAAACAAAGCCATTACTTAGTTTGTCCTTTCTGATTAAAGGCAAAGTATATAACCTGCCTTTGCTTGTACAAAATAATTCAGACTTGTTCAATCATCTCAGCTCGGACTCCATTCAGACTGAACAGGGAGGAGTGGAGAGAGTCCTGATGCTCAGAAAAAAAGCTGTGCAATAGACAATTAGAAAGTGATTTTCTGGTGCTTATAAAGTGTTTATACTTTATACATACACTACAGCAGGACTCAAAGGACATGATGGAAATATAACAACAACAGATACTTCCCTTCTTCTGTTTTTGTTTTTGCTCAGCAGTGAATAAATTCGACTATAGGGTGCTTGTCACACTGACAGCCGAGACGAGCCGCAGCGCAGCGCAGGCGCGCGCCCGCGGCAGCGCGGACAGATGCGACGTGTTCTGCAGAGGGTCTAATACACGTTTTTTTTCTTCATTACGCATTTTTTGGCTTGTACGACTAACATACTGGAGCGATTTTTTATCCGGAAAATACGGTATATTGTTTTTAAACAACATGCTACATACTTTGCCATACTAAATGATAAACACTTTAAAATTGGATTGGATTGATTATTTATTTCGAGCAATGTATTACATAAACCCATGTACAGTACACACACAAAAAAAAAACATGAACAATGATAATAATATAATATAATAATAGTCATCATCATTCACATCATCATCATCGTC
>JAQQAE010011499.1:0-13587 GCA_029823295.1 Pseudamia nigra | reverse complement strand
CATTGGATAATTTCTGCATGGGTGATTATGTTTCAGCTGGCAACAAGTGATATAAGGATAGTGGGGAACCATCATCTACGAAGAAAAAATGTGGTTGGAAAAAAATCTTGAATGATCATGACCGGTAATCACTTCAATGTGTGGTGAAATAAAATTGTAAAAAAAAAACAACAGTAGAACTCAGGACTATGTTTAATAGTGAAACTTCTGATGAATTGGCCAACCCGCTCTTAAGTCGTTTGGTTGTAGTTCAGAGTTTTTTAAGGTGAATATATGCAATAGTATTAGCGTGCTCTTAAAAGTTCGATGCTCAGTCCGTAAATCAGTATGGTTCAGTTCTCTCAGCTCTGTTTCCTTTCTGAGCTGTTCTGTCAAAACTCTTGGTTCCAATTGTCCTGAATCTCCAACACTCACTTAGACAAGTCTCTTGATTCTCCACCTGTTCTGTTGGCGTCTCAATTAGCTCACTCTCCACGTGGTCTGTCTCACAGCTGCTTATATCAGCTCGTCCTCACACAGCTGACTCTGATTCACGCTGATGACAGAGTTTACAAACCACGCCCGCATCCTCTGAATAGTCAATCATTAACTCCCTGAGCTGAAACCCACACCTACGGAAACTCGATCGTAACACTGATCATCTTTTGAAGTAACGATGATTGTCTTTTGTCTTTACTCAACGTGTTTCTTGCCATAACATGGATTTGTACTGTAGTTGTAGTAGCACTAATAGGGCTGTTGAGTCTGTACCCACTCTTCCTCTTCACAAGACGACTGATGGTCTAAAGCACATTAAGAAGGCAAGAAATGACACCAATGAACTGACCTGTGAATTGAAAACCCTTCCAGGTGACTACCTCGTGAATGAGATAAGAGAATGCTATGAGTGCACAAAGGAGTCATCAAACATCTCGACTTCAGTCAATTAAAAAAATAGAACACATATTCTGGCTTTATGGTTTACTAAACAATTCCATGTGCGTTCTTTCACAGTTTGGATGTTTTCAGCATTAATGTACAATGCTGAAAATCATAACAATTAAAAGAGAACATTGAAGGAGGACGTGCATCCAAACTGTTTGAGTAACACACATACTTACCTTTCTAACATCTTCCACTGTAGAAATCTGTCAAAAAACATGCTCTCCTGGTACTGGATGAAAGGCTCTCCACTGAGATATTTATGTAGATCTCTAATCCACAAAAAAACATGAGTTGTGAACTGCTGAAAGCACATGGGTATGACGTAATACAGAGAGTGGACTTACTCTCTGCAAGCATGAAAGACATCCCCACAGGGATCGTACTCCAGATCCTGGATGCATCCCTGCTCATGTCTCTGCAGTATATGCACATACTGATTGGACTGAAGACACGGAAAGGTAACAGTGGCTTAAGTGCTAGTCAGATCATAAGCTAAAATTAAAAAATATTCAGGAAGTAAGTGTGCATATAATACAAGCATGCGGTTTGGTGATGTCAGACCTGGCGTCTGAGAAACCTCTGAACGATGCTGATGCCAAAGTCTCGTCTCTCCTCGTCTGACTTTGTCTCAAACGTGTCCTAAAGGAGACGTAACAAACAGACAAAATGTAGCTGCGTGTGAACAGGAAGTTCAACAGGCATATGATATAAATTCTGTTCTTTGTAACATTTGACTGTGACTCTTCAGCATAAACCTGACAACGACAAAGTCACTTTGGTCTCTGGTTTTATAGACTAAAATCTACAAGTACATTAATATATCATCATGCATGGTGCTGTGAAAGAATATCTGTCCCCTTCATGACTTTTTTTGTATGTTTGTTACTTAAATGTTTCTGATCATTAAACATATTTTAATAGTAGAAAAACATAACCTGAGTAAGTATAAAATGCATGTTTTATCATTTATTAAGGGAAAAAAAACTATCCAGACCTACCTACCCTTTGTGAAAAAGTATTTGCCTCCTTGTTAAATCATGAATTAACTGTAATTAACCACATGTTTTTTGGAAAACAGTTGAGTTGAATTTCACTGTCCGCATTCAGACCTGATTTCTTCAGATGTGTTGAATCAAGGAATTGAGAAAGAGAAGCCATTGACATCTATGAGCCTGGAAAGCGTTACAAAGACATTTCTATGGCCTTTTCATTCCAGTCAATCACAGTGAGACCCATTATCCACAAATGGAAAAAAACTTAACTGTGGTGAACATTCCCAGGAGTGAACAGCTTACAATATGACTTCAAGAGTGTGCTGATGATTCATCACAAAAGAACTCAGAACAACCTGTGAAGAACTGCGGATCTCATTTTCCTCAGTTGAAGTCAGTGCTTATGATTTAACAATAAAAAAGAGAATGGGCAAAATGGCATCAATGAGGAAGTTCCAAGGTGAAAAACTGCTGACCAAAAAGAACATAAAAAGGCTTGTCTCATTTGCAAACAACACATTGATGATTTCCCCAAAAGTTTTGGGACATTTCTAAAGTTGATCCTTATGGAAGGTGTGCACCCCATCGCATCTGGCATGAAAAATAACAGAAAATCCTGAAGGAGAATGTCTGACCATCAGGTTGTGAGCTAAAGCTCAAGGCTACTGGGGTGATGAACCAGGACAATGTTCTGAAACACACCAGAAAGTGCAACTTTGGATATCTAGAAAAAAATAGTTCATGCTTAAAAATTCTCCAATGTGGCTGAATTAAGACATTTCTGTAAAGAACAGTGGAACAAAATTTTTTGACAGCGATGTGAAAGACTTATTGCCAAATTACTGCAAATGCTTGATTGCACCACAGTTATCAGGATTACAAAGCAAACATTTTTCCCACAGTGAAATCATTGGTTAAAAACTGCATTTTGCATTTACTCAGGTCATCTTTGTTTTAATATTAAAAATAATTTGACGATCTGAAACATTTAAGGGTGACATCTATAAACACTTTTTCACAGCTCCCTACATGTTTTTCATGTGCATCCTGCAGAAATGTATCCATACTACTAATAAAAAATAAATACAAACAACTTAATTAACCATAGCAAGTTTCAAATCATCTGGTTCTGTCAAACACATCATTGTCACAACTTCAAATTTCATCACTGAACCTGTTTTTTTTTTTTCTTTTTTGCTGTTAAACCAATGTTTTTTTTTTTTTTAAAAACAACTTTAACTTCCACCTCGATGCCAGCCATTATCCTCAATGTGCACAACACATTTTCTTTTCTCCTTGTGTAACCGTGCGTGCAATGTTGTCGAGTTTGGAGTGTACCAGTGCATCCAGGAGGGACATGTAGTTCTGCAGATCAGATCGACTCTGGCAGAAGAGTTGAAATAGCTTCTTCCCTATTGGCTGCTTCACACACATACTGTAGTAGTCTCGTTCTGGTGGAGAAACGCAAAATAAGAATTGGTCTCAACTCAGAGTACACATGACAAGTAAGAGCTTCAAAAAAGATACAGATTCACACACCTACGGTCATTGCTAGGTCCATACACTGACTAATGTGAGGAAAGCGAAGCATTTCTTTCCATTTGTAGCTTCTGCCTTTATTCCCTCCACCTGTAGACACACAAAAACACATTTGAAATGCAAGAGCAACTACCATGCACGCTATTCGCCCAGACCTTGCCTATGACCTGACAATGTGAGAGAGGCTCAGAGACTTTTCAAACAAAAAAAGTTTGGATGCTAAGCGGATGCTAAGATACAGCTTAAAGCAAGTTTGACCCTATAACTCAATCAGGAATAGAGTTGACCAAGTTTGACCTCAGCCCTGTGACCTTGAGCAATGACCTTTTGACCCCCAAATTAATGGGTGACCAGGGTAGGTCAGGGTCAATATTACTGTCAAATATGGTCAGCCTAGCTCTATGATTGAGTTATATAGTGAACACAGACACCTATCAACATCTCGCGTCTGTCAGCGTGGGTTAAGAAATCATTATGTAACTCAGAACACCAGTTGTGCATCAGCACTGTGTTGTAAGCATTCATGTGCGTCTAACCCATCAGGTTTCAGACAATAGTTTGCTCCGGGACAGTGAATGAACTATTAATAGCTCAGGAAACAGGTTAAGTAAATCCTGTGGGACCACATTACTTTGAAACTTACCTTCAAATGTAAACAGCACTGTGTTTATCTGAAGACTGACTGTGTGTGAATTACTTAGGTTCACTGCAAATAAGTGGAACAAACTACATGTATACATTATATTTCAATTGTATGCAAGAATTTTGAAATTCTAGTATAATGTAGAAAGACTTAACCCTGACATTTAATCTGAGTTCTCAGTTATGGACCATGGTTACAATTATGGTAGAAGAACCCAACAGTCAATACTCTTGAATCTGTAGTAACCATCAGCCATTAGATTCAATTACATTTTGTTTCATCCATCAAAAACATTTGACCTCAGCTGCATTTGACCTGATCAGAAGAGAAATCAGAAAATTCAAGTCCTTAATCCAACAGCATAACACACTGAATTCAGAACAAATAACAATATCTGTCATATCACCTCTGTCCATTACCATGTGATTCTGCGTAAATGAAAGAACCTTTGACACTTAAATTGTTTCAGGAAAAGAAAAAGGTCTCACCTTCTCTGGCTCTAACAAGAGCATTGTTTGCCACCATGCTTTCAATCTCCATATAGCTGTGTGTTAATGTGTGTGTCCTCCTAAAAGTTGTCCTCTATTTCTCCAAAACCATTTATTTGCTGCATGCGGTAGAGTACGACCTCATCGCCAGCTGCAGTAAATAAAAGCAGTGCAGTTGGTGATGTTTGACAGCTGAGGTGTCCTGTGTGGCTGCTGCCTAACTGCACTTTACTGTGACTCACTAATGAATGGAGGCGTTTGTGTCGATTTTTGTGTGACAGCTTCAACCTCAGGACACGCCCTTCTGAGAGGCAGAACACTGCCCTTCTCACATCATCTCGTGACGAAATCACAAACACTTCAGCTGTCAATCAGTCTGGCATGTGGTGCGAGTTCTCTGTCATCACTTTGCCTTTGGTTTTGCATTGAAGAGACAAATATAACACGGCGCTGAGCAGGAGGTGGAATTCAAGCCTCATGAAGCATGTGCACCTGACAAGACCCATTTATGAGCATACCTATGTCAGATCTTCACAATCGGTGTGTGAATGATTCATTTGAACATTTTGACATCTAGGAATCCTCCTGGAAATTTGGAGCATGTTACTCTTCATTTTCTGTGTTCGACTGAAGTATTAATCTACCTGTTTGTGTCTTTAATGTATGCATTTATAAAACAAGCAAAAAATTAAGAGAACAGTAAACAAAACTGGGAAAAATAATAAAAAACAATCCTGAAATATGGACAACTAAACCACAAAATCAACCAAAACAGTTCAAATAATGAACATAACTGAACATAGTAAGTGACAGAAACCAAAATGTACAAAAAAAGAACCAAATAATCTGCAAAAAGAACAAAATAAGCAATGCATTGAATAAAAAAATTAACAAAAGAGACCAATTAGTCAAGGAAATGAATGAAATGATGAAAAAAATATCACAAAAAAATGAATGAAACGAAAATTTAATAATGACTATGTTTGTGTGTTTTCTCTCAGGAAGATGAGCTGGTTCTCTAAAGGTAGACGTTGAGATAAATAATCAGCCTGTACAGCATCAGAAGTATCAGAAGTGAAATAACTGGGCCTAATGTTAAACCCTCACTTCAAATGGGATAAAAGTGTTAAAAACAGGCAGATCTGTAAAAGCCAGTCCATACACATATAAACTAAACAGACTGTCAAATATATGAGGCGGCTGAAATACTTAAGGATTTTCTCACATTTCAGTTATTGTGTCTTCATAGTCACAGGCAAACAGATCTGTCTTTTTTCCCTAATTTTTCTTGGTTTGTTTATTGTCTTGACTATTTTCTTCATTTTTGTTGATTTTATTGAGGAAGCTTCTTCAGTTCTCTGAAGAAGCTTCCTGGATAAGTAGCAAAACATCTTCAAACCAAATTTCCAGTCCAGTCGACAGAAGGAAAACCACACGCCTTGGATACGTTAAGTATGTTTTTAAAGTGCTTCTGAGAGTAGTTTTGTTACTGAGCACTGTTTGCTCTCACTCATTTACATTTGTTATTTTGTTTTATGGGTCTTGTGAGGCCAGTCAAATCGTCACAAAAACAGGAGGTAGCCATATCTGGACGAATGGTGTAGGAGCTATGAGAGCATAGCATTATCAGGAATCCTATGGGTTAGCAAAGCTGACCACTACCTCACTGACTCTGTAAAACCCAGTGATTCTTGGATTATTTGCCCTCGAGCAGGACACGCAGCACGTCAGTGGGCCCCTGAAGCGATACACGGATTAGCTCAAAGGTACATTGAAAAGGTGTCAGATTCAGCTAGACAACTTTGAGAGCCAAGCAGCGGACAGAGCGACTTGGCTTCCACACTTCACGGAGGCAGTCAATGAGTTCGAGCATTCCAGGGTGGAGGAGTTAAAGGAAAAATGAAGGAGGTAGAAGGAGTGTACTGGTGTCCTCGTGTTTGTGGCTCGGCCATCGGCCTGCAGCCTCATCTGAGCCTCATTTGATGTTCTACTGTGGACCCTGAATCCATTGACTATGACAGCCAACCGATGCATTTGCCTTAGTATCTCAATAAAGGAGAAAAAACTTAAAAATGGACCAGATCCCCTATTAGAGGGTCCGAATAACACATATGAGACCATGATGAGTCATGAGAAAAATCCATTCACTTAGCATTCTCAGTGAAGTCCAGTGTAACTCTAGATGAATCAGGGGTTTCCTCTAGCCGAACAAACAGTGCCCCCGTATCAGGGTTTTTAGAGGGTGGGGTGCTCTTCTTCCTCCTCACCCGCCACCACGTGTAGAACTCGTCCATGATGGAATCCTCAGTCTCCGATCGAGTCATGCGTGACTTCTGCTGAGCTCAGCATCATCGCTGTGAGCTCGTTTCAAAGGTTCAGTGAAGACGGGCGCTAAGAGGCCTCACACAACGCTCATACATCCAGTCCCTCGCAGGCCAACGGGGAACGTGGTGCCTGCATTCGATTTCCTTCTCACGGTGCCATTGCATTTATAAGCATAACATCATGATGAGTTTATGGTTATTGCACCTCATCAGAGGCAGGATGAGCTCAGTTTGTCAGTTATAGGAGCTAAAGTAACAGTGCTGAGCTGGCGTACTCTACCCTCTGGAGTCTCACAGGGACCCCATGTATTTTCATAAACACCAAAATGCAAATTTCAGCAGCGCTCTGGATCTAATTTTTTCTGTCTATAATGATGCACACAGCTGGGAATCATGATTTAGGAGGGATTATGTTTTCTCTAAATTATGCACATTTCTGCAGTATAAACATATATATGTTACTAATTGCAAAATGCAATCAACTGTTTATACTTTTGTAATTTTACCTCATGGAAACCAACTTAAATAATCTTCCCTTGACTATTTTTCCCCTTTTGTTCTTGATTATTGAACATTTTATTCCTGTTTGTTCATTCACATCCATTATGTTTATTACACTGTTCATTTTTCTTTGTTTTATTGAGTTTTCTGTTCTTTTTTGTTCTAAAATGTGGAACGGCCAAGATAGGATAAGGATTCCTGTGGATTTGCAAGCATCAAAGATCCTGCAGGTGAAACAGTCACACAAGGAAATACTTTTGTTCATATGAGTTATGGTAATGTCACCATAGTGTCAAGTCAGGACCTGTATCAGCACTGGAAAAGCAATATGCAGGTGCTTAAAGCCAACGAAACTGTGCTAAACTGAGAATTATGGTGAACTGGTGCTTTTAGTGGAAAAGCAGCATCAATACAACCTGCTATATATTAAAATATTTCATGTGTTTGTTGTTTGTCACACTGACAGCCATCAGAGGGCACTCTAGGCTTGTGTACCTGCATCTGCCACACCTGTATCACTGACAATTTAAAATGTAAACTCTACCGGTAACAACCATACCTGCCATCATCCCTGGAGGCTTTTACACTGAACGTGTCAGCGTCGACACATTTGCGCATCATTTACCCGGGGAGGCGGGGAGGCGAGCCCCAAGGGGGCTCTCGCTTCTGCCGTCAAGCGTATGGCAGCCCGGTCGCCCGTTTCCCGCTCTGGGGACAGTGTGGATTTTGACTGGGGCGGTACACATGTCAAACGGTAGCGCAGGTGTCCTAAGGCGAGCTCACGGAGGACAGAAACCTCCCACGGAGCAGAAGGGCAAAAGTTCGCTTGATCTTGATTTTCAGTATGAATAGAGCACATGACAGCGGGGCCTGTGCTGTCAAATTACATTACATTACGTTAACATACGTTACATTAACATACATTACATACATTATATTACGTTAACATACGCAACACCTATTCAGCCTGTTGTTCTCTATTCTATTACTACTATAACTCGCCTTTCAAGATGAAATGTCTGTTCTTGGTGTCGGATTTTCCCCAAAAAAATGCAACCTGTTTTCAGAACTAAAGAACCTTCCTGGATAGGTAGCACATTTTTCTTCTTAATTATGCATTTCTTGGCTTGTGTGACTAAGGCTGCTTTCATACCTCTTGGTCCGGTCGAGTGGTTCGATTGGACCCACAAGTTGTTACAATGTTACAATTCTCAACTAGTTCGGTCCACATTCACACCAGCGTTTTTGCAAACAAACCAACCGCTATGTATGTTGTATATCCACCACTCATGTGGCGGCGCTGTTTACAAAATACTGTTTTGGGTGACGTAAGTGAGAGCTGATTGGCACCGCATTTGTAGAGGGAAAAATCCAGCAGACGAAAAAACGGATATAGCTTTATTTCAGAATAATGAATGGTACTATTTTACTTATTCTTGTGGCGATTTATTGTTATCATCATTTGTTTGTGCTGTTGTTCCAGCATGGAAATCGTATTTGGGTCAAAAACACTGCACTTCTTTTTTGCACGGAGAAGACATCAAAAGAGTCTGATGTAGAGAAGTTTACTAGCTTCTAGAAATGTACAATAGGCTTGCTACGGAAGCCTGTGTAGACCCAAAAGTGCTACATTACAGACAGCTGGACTGAATTGAGTCCAGTCAGCGTTCCCACCATCAGAGAACCGCACCGGAGTTCGGATGGAGGCGTACCGAACCATACTGAGACTACATCAAAAAGGTGATCTTGGTACGGTTCTTTAGTCTGGACCAAATAAAACTGGTCCGCTTTCACACTAGCCCAAACGAACCAAACTTGCAGGTATTCCGGACTCCAGTCGGCTTTAAAGGGACTAAATGCTGTAGGTGTGAAAGCACCCTAACACTATCCTAGTCCTTAGCCACCGTGGCTGTTTGCATTCCTCTGAAGGCTAACACTAGCCTTGCCCTTGCTGTACACTGTGTGATTTTAGAAAAGTATGAACATCAAGTTATAGTACACTGTGTAACTGTTGCAGTTGCAAATACATACAAATCCAGTGTACATTGTGTGTCCAATGCACACGATTGTGCCATAGTGCACTGTATAAGTAACACACAAAGGCAGGCGCACACACAGAGACATGGAGCTGTAATATTACTACACTTATACGCTAATACCTGCCCAGTTGTGTGGAATTGTTTAAACTTGTAGCCAAATCTAAGTTTCTTGCTCCAGTATTTGATATTGTGTGATATACTGTATGTGATGTCTATTGCTTTCTTCTTGCTATTCCATGCTCTGTGGCTGCACATGTGCAGTGAGGAGAAAATGAGGGGAAAATGTTCAGTGATGGGCGGGAAATCAAACACGTTTGAAACCCATCTGAGGCACAATTTGCATCTTTGACTGCTTGGCCTGCTCATAAAACAGCAGTGGGTACTAAGCATGATGCCGGAGGTGCAGACGGTTGTCAGTCAGGTGTGAAATCACACTAACCACTGCAGCATGGCTGTTTACATTCCTTCAGAGGCTATCTCTATAGGAGCCCTTACACCACTACAGTGAGAATGGCCATCTAATGAGGTCCAGCACACTATAACGTCATATTGTGCCAAGATGAAAAAAATCTTACAACTGAGAGTTTTCAAGACTTATGAATTGTGAGGTGCCCCTCTGAAGGATTTCTAGGAGATAGGTAGACTGATGTTTAAGATGTGAATTCACCATCCCAACATGGTACAGAAATTAGAACACATGGCAAAGCCTATTATGAGCACTTTAATGTGTATGATACTGTATATTTTATCGTCACGGAATCTTTTACTTCTGCCATCTAATGAAGCCACTCAGCCTTGCATTCATTTTATCAGCCCATGGAACGATACCTGAACACTTCTTCCTTTTTTGTTCCATTTCTAAAGTTTTCTTCATACTCCCTGGACAAATACTGTATATACAGTAGAAGTGTAGGTTATGACAAAGTCTGAGTAATAAATTCTTGAATTACCAGCAGCGGAGGCCCATTAATCATCCATGTATTTCTGGAATGTAAAGACAGTTTTGCCTGTTACACATATAAATATCACATTGAGGAATAACGCCAAAATATAAAGCGATATAAGGTGATTTATGAAAGAGGCTCATTGGAGAGTCGGGCAATGAAAATGCCATCCGCCTGAAAATCTAATAAGCATCCTCTCTGAATTGGCAAATGAGGCAGTAGTATGTACAGGAAGCCTTTCACTGGGTGATCATGTATTAAACAGACTTCCCCTTCTCAAATATTCATGGGTAGAGATTTACTCATTAATCATTCATTATCTTCTATCCCTCCATTTTGCATACATTATGAGCTTGGAACTGTTATTGGATACAGTCACCTTTGTTTCATATTTTCCTTTGTTGAGTTTTGCAGCATCCAATAAACTGTCTGAATATTTCGATTTTCTCAATTGCTTTTTTTATCTGTCTGTTGGAACTCACGTTTTAAGTTTTTTAATGAGGGGTTACACAGCAAGTCCTCTGAATTTCCAGATCCAGGGCCCAAAAGGAGAAGACTCTGTGTGCACTCTAGGCTTTATGAAGGCTTAGCAGGAGCTCTACATCTGCACAGATGTTTGATTTGCTGAAAGGGCACACTTCCCCCTGCTAATGCAGCTTCAGATGAACATCCGTCCATCTATCTGTCCATTATCTATACCTGTTCATCATTAGCTGAGCTGGAGCCAATCCCATATAACACAGAGGGGCTAGAGGCAGACCATGGACAGGCTCCCAGTTCAGCCCAAGATTACAGATGAACAAACATGACAAATATTCAAATATGACAAACGTTCATATGACATGACAAATATTCCAACATGACCAAACAGGCATAATGGAAAACTCCCCAGTCTATACTCTGTGTGGTGCAGAAATTGTATGTGATGTGTCTCCGCTTTTGAATTTTGGTTCTGTTTGTGTCATCTTAGGGCACTTCCACACCAACCTCATTTGGTCCAGCCATTTCGACTCTCCAGTTTGATTCAGACCACATTATATGGTAAACAGCTGGTCTTGATCCATTCAAAAGAGGTGTTCTCAGTCTGGATCAAATTGAAGCATAGTCTACTTTGTGTGCAGTTTTTGAATAATCCAATATTTTAGACTAGCCTGCAGAAGTCAAGTTCTTTAAACAATGGTGGTGTGATGGAAAAAGACATGGAACTGCATGTTATTTTGCATCAAAACCATTCACACCCAGTGCAAGTTTGCAACTTTTGAGACAGTGAAAAACCTTTAATATTTGCTGTCATGTATTTTCAAAATCATTAGCAAATTCTTCTTTTTCAACAATACAAAGCTATTCAACTTAATGATGCTAACTGCACAAATATGTATGAAAAGCAAAATAAATATGGGTCAGGCACCCCAAAATTTCTTCTGCCTGGGTCTTGATGGGCTAAAGATTCCAATATATGCACTTGTTGGACAGAAATTGAAATGGGCAGAATGTGTACCTGTGTGTTAAAATCCGTGTCTCCATTAAGGGTCTTTGATTAGTCTTGCTATTAGTATCCTAAACTCCACCAAGTGGCTACTCCACAGATAGACACACAATCTGCTCTTTAAATAAAAACAACTTTGGCTTTTTCAGGACAATGAATTATATCTGTGCGGGAGATCGATAGGCAGATCGGTCTTTCTCTGTATTGACTCTGCATCAGTCCGTCATTTTGAAGAAGGAGCTGAGCCAAAAGGCGAAGCTCTCGATTTACCGGTCGATCTATGTTCCGGCCCTTACCTATGGGCACGAGCTTTGGGTCGTGACTGAAAGAACAAGATCCAGGATACAAGCGCCCGAAATGAGTTTCCTCCATAGGGTGGCTGGGCTCTCCCTTAGAGATAGGGTGAGAAGCTCAGTCATCGGGAAGGGGCTCAGAGTAGAGCCGCTGCTCCTCTGTGTCAAGAGGAGCCAGATAAAGTGGCTTTGGCATCTGGTCCGGATGCCTCCTGGACGCCTCCATGGCGAGGTGTTCAGGGCACCATGGAAGACCCAGGGCATGCTGGAAGGACTATGTCTATGCCCTAGTGCTCTCTATTGATAGGATGCCACTGTAATGCTACTTCAGTGCGACCATGACAGGCAGCAGTGGTGATGGAGGAAGCCTACAATTCTAAGTTACAACCTTTGAAATTAAATGTAATTTGAGCACTTTCTCGGGTAAGAACACAGCTGGGTAGAGTCTTTGCTGGATGGTTTTAATAACTTGGCTTGGTTGTATGTCCCATGACATAATGACACATACATGCAATAGATTCTGGATCGACCAATCGGTGATCTTCATGGTGTTACTTTATGTTTATGGCCTTACTTGGCTCACTTGGCATCACAGTACAGCAGGGACTGAAAAAATCTACCATAGTCCCTCTTGGTACCTGATCCCATGCCGTGGAAACAAAAAGGGTGTGTGCTGAGATAAACTGTGCCAGACTGATACCAGCCAGAGGAAAAGGGTCATGTTAACCTTTCTCATAAGTTACAACATAGCTGTGGACCATCTGTTAGACCATGTTTCACAAATTTAATTATTTATAACATTTGTACACTCATGTAAGCTCTTTAGCTTACTTTCCCAGCTCAACTTTGAACCAGGGCATTCCCAGGGCAGCCATCATCACAGTCTGACTTACTGGGTCACAGAACTGGACATTGAGAGTCAGCAGCCCAACAACCATGTCCAAGGTCTTTCATTACGTAACATGTCCTTTCTTTCTCAGATCTCCTCACTTGGTGTGTGTTTGGAGCGGAGATAGACACAATACATTAGTTTCTTTTAGTTTCATTTTAATAGAAGCTTTTATATATTTGCCACATGAGCAGAACCTTGAGACAACATCTACACGATATAAGTACAGTGGAACCTTGGATAACGACCGCTTCAAACAACGTAAAATTCGGACAACGACAGAAAAAAAATATTTAAAATTATTAAAAAATTGATTTTAACAGCGATGAATTATGCAGACAATGACGCCTGCATCACTTCTGCGTCACGCAAAGCGCTAGCTGCTAACGCTAGCCGCTATGCATCACTTCTGGGTCTCGAAGAGAATGACTTGGAAGTCAGAGCGCTGGTGGCTAGTGCTAATAGCATTCATTCTGAAACGGAATGAATGAAATTAGTTCTTAAAATGATTTAGAATGTATTCTT